>CAJVRN010000075.1:1832500-1960000 GCA_911728415.1 Lagocephalus sceleratus | reverse complement strand
ACTTCCCCTGAAAAATGTGCGTTAGATTGCTTCCCCAGAACTCTAGAGGAGTGGGGTCAGATACCTGAAGACGCACACTTGCAACCTTAATTTAATGTCCACAAGCTTTCTTTCATTTGGGTTTTGATCATTTTCTGAAAGAAGGGGAGCTACAAGAAGATGATCCCGGTCTTTTGAACACTGGAAGAAGTTTGCTGAGGAAGAATATCACATGGGGCACCTGAGGCCTTCAGCTGGTGGAGTTCAACACTGAAACAAACATACAACATCATTCATCTGCTTGATTTGGATGATCAGCTTCAGTTTGACTTTTCAGTGGAAAGTCAGTATAATCCCCGTGATGACAGTAGGGATGTTTGATATGGGCTATGTTTTACTGATATCAATATACAGATATTGTCCAACTTTTAATTTCCATTTTGGGTAACTAACATCACATTTTTCACATGTTCACATTTTGAGTGAGAGGAGAAGAAGAGTTTAACATATAATATATGATGTTGTGTAAAAGTTGTGCCATCAAAAGAAAAAGGTGCAGATGATTTGAGGATGAGAGGCCTGAAGCTCATGGACATGGTGGACCACATGGTTATTATGGTGAAAAGAACGAGGCTCCCACGTGTAAGATGACATAATGTACAGGTATTTGTGCCACACCAGAACTGTGAGAAATCAGAATAATAAAAACATCCACAACCTGACATCCTCTCAAGTAAATGTTATAGTTCATGTTCAATTCCAAGAATGATAGAAGTATATGGAGTACAACAAGCCTCTTATCTGTTCATTATCCATACTATAAAAGCATGGATACGCAGTACTACACACTTGCTATTTTCAATACTCTGTCAGTCCCTGTCCCTGTCCCTCTCTCTGTCTCTCTGTCCCTGTGTCTCTCTCTCTCTGTCTCTGTCCCTCCAACCCAACCGATCAAGGCAGATGTCGGCCCTCCTACAGTCAGGGTCTGCCTGAGGTTTGTTCCCGTTAAAGAGGAGTTTTTTTTCTTGCCACCATGTCCATGTGAAATCAGGTTCCTGCTGAGTGTCCCTGTACAGAGGACTGTGGCCCTGCAGGACTGGGCTGAGCATCAGTGGTGGGACTGCTCAGACATCCACTGAAGCAGCTGTGTAGGGGAGAGAGTCCCTGACTAATGGAGCAGTACTAGCCCCACTTGGCCTCACACAGGACACAAATGTCACAAGCAACTTGACAAAAGATGCTGGGCAGGACTGTTAGGACTCAGACAGTCTGACCGACTCATTGGCTGTGAGCCACCGCCATCTTTAGATGGGTGAGGGTGGAGGAGAGATGGTTTGTAGCTCCTGTCACAGAGTGACTCAGAAGAGGAGGCGGGAAAATGAGGCTGACGTATTGTCTTGTGGTCACAGGATGAACTCAATCCCTCCGTCAAGGCTGGAAGACTGAGTGAGAGACAGCAGACATGGAGGTCAGAATGTGGCCAGACGGGGCTTTTCCAGACATGAAACCATCACCACAAAACATCGGCCCACAAATCACAGTCTGGGTCAATATGTTAGCGTCACGCCTCAATAGTTTTGTGCTAAAAAGAGACAAACTTCCATTTCTAAATTCCATTTTTTAAAAACTGATATTTTATCAAATCTCCCATCATTTGTTTCAACACAAAAATACAGTTTTAAACTTAAATCAAATTTAATTTAATTCAATTAAATCAACCAATTATCAAATCAATTAAATGAATCTGGAGCTGCTATACCTGCCCCCTTGTCTGTTGTACATAGTAGCACCATATAACAGTTATATATTATATATATATTATAACCAAAAACAGCACGGCAAAATAACAATAATCAAATAAAAGCTGATAAATCTTCTGTACTGAGTTCTTGTTCATCATTGTGTGACACTTGTGACATACTGCTGTTTTTGTCCAAAGACGTGCTTGACATCAACCTTGTTTTTCAACTTACTTCACCTCTAATCTACCTTCACCACAATAACCAAACAAGTCCCAAACCCCAGATGTGCAGGTCGGTGGAAGAGCCTCCATCAGCTGGACGAGAGGCTTCAGCCACGCTTCTGTCTCAGCAGCATTTTGGTCTGAATGAGCAGGAAGGCAACGCTCAACAAGTCTTTACTGGACAGTATAGATCCTGTACACATATCCTTCAGGCATGTAGAGTTTAGTGTTCTGTATGTCAAGCATGTGGGGAATGTGGAGAAGCAGCATACATGGGTGGTTCTGGAGGACATTTGCTGAACGAAAAGGTGCACAAAATATGGTTAAATGAGCAACAACCTTTTGGAGGGCAGAGTTCCACAGAGGGGATTTACATTAAAATACAGCCAAAGGTAAATACCAGGCCAAGAGGCTGTGTGGAGTCACTAGTACCACGACAGACATGTACCATGTTTAGGGGACGTCCACGCTGGTCCTGCGTTCTTTGTTTATTTCGCTATCTCCTCGAACATTAGGTTCTCTTTGAACAGATGGCTGCATTTCCCTGCACAGCCCTTGATCTCTGCAGCACACGCATGTGTGTGACAAAGACGCTCGGGCATTGCAGCTGAGCTAACACGGACACCTCTGGCTCATACCCAGAGAAACGTCCACGGATGCTCTCTTCATCTGTCCAATGACCACAAGTGACCCTCCTCCCACCCACACACACGCACACGCACCCACACACGCACGCACACACACGCACACATTATAGATGTAGACTTATGAAAGGTTTCAAGATTGTTACCAACCAATAAGCAACAACCTTTAGCAGTGATATTCTTTTGTCTTAACACAATAAATACAACAATAGTGAGGCATCACATCACACCACATCACAACCTTCACACAACATTTTACAATCTTTTATTGATAACACTGACCATGTAGTGGTGCCTATACCATATATATGTTTTTTATATACCGTATCAAAGGTCCTGGAAATTGGTGAATAGGCTGCATTCAAATGTTCTGAAGAAAGATCCCTGGATCGTCCACATCCTGCAGATCTCCCAGCTGAGCTGAACTTTTTGTGCATTGCACACGCTGCACCAGTCCATGCTGCGGTGTGAGTATTCTGTCACATTAATGAATAATGGTAACATGCCACCACCCTACATGCTGCCCAAACAAATAGGTACAAGCACCCCAGAATGTCTCTGACAGTGTGACCGACAACCTACAAATACACAATCATAGAAGGCTCAAACAGAAGGACGTCACTTCTGACTCTGTGGACGATTTTATAATGGATATGTAGAAACCTCAAAATCATCAAGATGCATCAACATTTAACACCCCAGTCTCCTTTTATTGCTCATCTATTGTGTTCTTGTGTTTTACAAAGGTATTTGATAAATGGATGTGTTGGTTCTCCAGAAGCTTCGATCTTCAGTCCAGAAAAAGAAGACCTGTTATTTTCTTTGGATATGTTTTAGTTCTCCTCCAGCTTCTTCAAATGCTCCTTCAGTTTGAATGATCCAAAAAAGAATGAACCCAAAAGGGTTTGGAGCACCAGAACTTGTTGATGCTGGTGGACCTGCCCTGTTCTTCCGTCTCTGGTGCTTCTGAGCCAATGTGTTGGTGTCTCCTACCTGAAAGAGATGAGCGCTTGTTCTTCCTCCTCCTTCATGAAGACTACACAATCATGTTTTCACCTGTGGAAATGTTCTTTGTTGTGAAACCCTTTATGAAATTTGCTTTTTGCTTCGTTTTCACACAAAAATGTTGCTTTATATGATTATTTCATGTATTAAAATTAAAATCTTATTCAGAACCTGTATCAGTTCCCTAAACTCAATATCAGCCATGAGAAAAAGGAATCATCCCCAAACTAATTCAGCCACACAGATTTGAAGCATTACGTCTGTTCATACAACTGTACCTTAACTCTAATCTAATGAAAATATGAATCATTAAAATCCAGCTGCCAGCAGGTCCAGATGCAGACTGGCCTGTGGGGGTCTTCAGCCTCTTGAGCAGCAGGCTGAGGTGGGAATGCTGCCATAAACAGAAAAAGATTCTTCACAGTGTCTTTGGGAAGGAAAACCCGCTGGGGGGGACATGATGGCTTCACGGCTGCAGACCTCAGTCAGACAGGTCGGGTGAGTCCCTTTGATCAATGTCAGCTTGATATTCCCAAATCAAGAGGCCTTTTAGGCAGTGATATAGAAATACTTTATGAAATCACTTTTGCCCCAGTTTTTCTTGATACATGGATTTTTAATAGACGTGAGTCTAAAGGCCCCTAACTGTCAGCAATGAAGGCCAGGGACACCTTTGATCTATCCTTGATCTAAGCCTTAGATCCTTAGATTCTAAGGAAACAAAGAAAAGAAAGACGTTATCTTGTTGAAGGGACAAGTGGTCCCACATTTACTTTAAATTGGACCAAAAAAAATACAAACCCCAAAAAAACAAAAGTTTCATCCATGTGGTTGAAAACATCCACATTGAAGCTCTTTTTCTTTTTTCCATTGAAGAAGACATTCCATTTATAATGTGTCATAGTGTAAAAGAAAGATAAAAAAAAATCAGATGGTAATGATCCTCATGTTAGGACAAAGCTGAGAGCAATCATTTAATTACTGCGCCCCACGTGTGTGGAACAGGGCCTCGGGAACGCTGTGCAAGGTTTTAAAAGCAACCACAACAATCGCTTTTTTAATTTAGCTTTTAATTGACTTCTTTTAGTCCTTCTTATAAATATTTTAATTAGTTATGTATGATGCTTGATTTCAGATTTTATGACTATACAGAAAAACACACATATTTATGGAAAGTGCTATAACAATAAATAAAATTTGAGGTTTGAGGAGACAGCCATTTCTGGAAAAGACTTTCTCAAGCTCCAACTAATTTCTGTTGCTGATTAGACAGCAGTGGTATTACCGCACAAGAGACCAAAGGGTCTGTAGTCTAAATATACAGTCAGCGTTATTTAGAGTGTTATTAGATGAATCACCCCAACACTTTAGGGAAGTCTCATTGGTTTAGTCACTGTTCAGTCTGGAGTCTGGGGGTCTGCAGTCTGGATCATCTCTTCAGATGCTTCATGCAGCAGGTCATCCATTATCAGGTTCAGCTCAAGAACCCACCAAACATGGTGCAGAAGACAGATGTTAGAACGGTACACACCTTCCTCTGGGAACACAGGACTGCCTGACAGTCATGTGTCTGCCACTTAAGTTTCTTTTCTTTATTATTTGTATTTCTGTTGATGGAGTGGTTCCACTGTTTTCACATGGACACAGTCAGGGAGCACATTCATGACGTTATTCTGATCTGAAAGACATAAAACACAATCAGTACGAGTTACTAAGTACTAATACTAATTGTACAAAATAGTTGATTAGATTAGAGCTGACACATGAGGCCACACACAGAAGATTTAAACTATATATGCTTCATTAATCAAATATACATTCTCCATGCTGAGCATATGGCAGTGTTATTAGAGTAGGGGCCGGCAGGGGGCGCTGGGAGGCTCAGGAAACTTGTAGCAAGGTTAGGAAAAAAGTGCAATAATAACAAATCAGAATCTATCTTTTCAGGCATCGTTCTAACATATAATTTACAACAATATGACACTGAAATCTGCATCATGCATCACTGTGCATGCAGAAGTGGACGGGTTTTTGAAAAGGAAAAGTCCCAAGGAAGAGTTCAACAGGCCTAGCACTGGAAGAAGAGGCTGCAGCTGCAAAAAGGAGCTCTGCCAAGTAAAATACACACATAAGAGCAGCGTTTCTTAAGTCTGGCTTCGCACTCAAGGACGACTCTGGTGGCCCAGAATGGTTCCTCTGTCAGGAGACTCCCAGATTATAGACCAGAAAAACAGCCTCTTAAAAGCCTCTTTAGTATATTAATTGTAGAGAAATTAATTTAAGATATCAATCAATCTAAAAGTTGATCTTGAGGAACTTTATCAGTACCTGTGGGTTTGTTGGGGTCCCTGATCCCGGTGTTGGGGCCCTTGGCATGGACACGTGTGTGTGGTCATCACACATGTATGAGATGATCAGTAGTGAGGTTTTATTGAATAATTCTCTTCACGCTTGTTTCCTCCTTCAGTCCACACAAGCAAATTCAATTAAACTGCCCCACAGTTTGAGTGCAGTCTCTAGAATACCAGTATCAACCAGTATCATACCAGTATCAACTCTATTCTGGGGGTGTGTCTGTGGAGTCTCCATGTTCCCCTGAGCCTGTGTGGGTTCTCTCCAGGCTCTCCAGCTTCCTCCCACGGTCCAAAGACATGAACGACGGGGATGAGGTTGGAGACACTGAACTGTCCATAGGTGTGTGTGTGTGTGTGTGTGTGTCTGTGTGTTAGTCCTGACTGAGACCAGTCCAGGGTGACCCCGCCTCCGCCCAGTGTAAGCTGGGACAGGCTCCAGTCCCCCCACGACCCCCTGTGGAGGACTAAGTGGTAGAACATGGATGGCTCGTCAGGGCTTAACCCCGGGGCTCCTCATTGGCCCTTAAATCATCTCCTTCATTTGCTTTTGAGAGATAATAATGGCTCCCAGTGTTGTTCACTCTTTTCAAACACACGGTCTCTGAGGACGTCCAATGAGACTGTGTGTTTATGGAAGTCACTAACTCTGTCAGTCTGGTGCACACAGATCCGAGTTTGGGGAGTCTCTCTCAACACAACAGCCGTTAGTGAGCCTCAGACGCTCCCTCGTTAGTATAATGGGTTACTGCTCGTGAAGCAAATGAATAAATAACTTTACATTCAGTGTTTTTAATATGATTCCAGTTTCACTGGCAAAAGAATTTGGTTGAATGTTCTCTCCACAATGACAATAAAGTCGATCTAAATCTGAATGTTAAAGTTGTCTCTGACTTGTTTGATTCAGGAACTCGATTCCGTTTTGTTTGTTTGTTTTTGCATTTGAAAAAGGATTCTGAGAAAGAGGATGTGTATCGAATGTGTTTGTCACATTCACAGGCGCTTTAAATCCCCCTCAGGGATTTAATGTTGATCCTGACACACCAGGATTAAGGCCTGCTCACACGGACACAACAACCTGCTCCTGGAGTCTCTGCTGCCTCCATGAACCATCTCAGGTGTTTAGAGTGGACACACACACACACACACACACACACACACACAGTGTTGGACTGGATCAGACACCACCAACGAGTGTGTGAACACACAAATGTGTGTTATTAATAGGGCAGTAGGGCAGTTTCAGGTTCTGGTGTGTGTGTGTGTGTGTGTGGGGGGGGGGGCACACAGGTGCAGCTGTAAGTGTCTGCTCAGGTTTCATTTCTGATGAATACGAGCACCTGTGATAATGTATGACAAGAGACAGCAGGGTGGGGAGTGTGTGTGTGTGTGTGTGTGTGTGTGGGTGTGGGTGTGTGGGTGAGTGAGTATCTGGGTGTGTGTGAGAGTGTGTTTGTGTGCGTGTGTCTATTTGTGTGTGTCTCCAGATCTTCTCAGGTGCTCGTTGATCCACACACTCTTCTTGGATGACGTCACTTGGACCTGGAGCTCCACAACATTCAGCTTGTCCTTCAAGCCTCTCTGCTGCTTTTCATGATGATGAAATTAATTGAATCTTCTGATAACTCTTCCATGGAGTCCATACTGGTGCTGGTGTTAGACCATACTGGTGCTGGTGTTAGATTGAACTGGTGCTGGTGTTAGACCATACTGGTGCTGATGTTAGACCATACTGGTGCTGGTGTTAGACCATACTGGTGCAGGTGTTAGATCCAACTGGTGCTGGTGTTAGACCATACTGGTGCAGGTGTTAGACCGTACTGGTGCTGGTGTTAGATCGAACTGGTGCTGGTGTTTGACCATACTGGTGCTGGTGTTAGACCATACTGGTGCAGGTGTTAGATCCAACTGGTGCTGGTGTCAGATCGAACTGGTGCTGGTGTTAGACCATACTGGTGCTGGTGTTAGACCATACTGGTGCTGGTGTTAGATCGAACTGGTGCTGGTGTTAGACCATATTGGTGCAGGTGTTAGACCGTACTGGTGCTGGTGTTAGACTGAACTGGTGCTGGTGTTAGATTGAACTGGTGCTGGTGTTAGATCATACTGGTGCTGGTGTTAGACCATACTGGTGCTGGTTATTGGGACAAGATCACAGGCTGACTAAGCTCCCTGGTCAATGTTATGTGAGAGCTGGGGCTCTTGTTTTTAAATGTGCATTATTGTGTGTGTATAAAAAACAACAGTAATACTGCAATATTGAAAAAGAGTGTTCAATTATTACAAGTATGAAGCCTGGAGATTATTTTATAATCCATTTCCTGCTCATATTATATAGTTTGACTGGGATGTGTATGTGTGTGTGTGTGTGTGTGTGTGTTACTGTACACACACCATGTAGACTGTGATATTAGCAGCCCTTCTTATTACACTGAATTTCAGAACGCTGATAGTAGGTTATAAAAATGTAGCATTAAATTATAAAACAAAGATACAAAAAAACTCAGATTTCAACATCAGGATTCATAACAGTACAAAATAGTTTTTACTTTATTGCTAGTTGTTTTCAATAGAAACATGGATGTGAATAAATCCATACTGTTCATGTGAATGTGCCCTGCGTGGAGCCAGAAGTACTCCAGTCTTACTAATAATAACTGAGCTGTGATGTGAACACAGAAGTCCTTACATGGTCAAGGTGCTACAGACACGCCGACCTGTGCAGTTGTCTCAAGCCTCGTGCTTGCCAACGACATCAGTGTCACGTTCCCTCAAAAAGTCCAGGAAAAAATCGACCTTTCTTTAGAACAAATGCCACGAGCATTTGTTCATCAGGTTATAGTGAATCAGCACAGTGATTCAGTCACAAAACGAATAAGGAGAGGGCAGTTGGCGGTTTGAATCCCATGGGGCCAGGGGCTTTTCTGAGTTTGCATGTTCTCTGCATGAATACTTGTGGGTGCTTGTTGGTGTTTGAGTGTATCTGTGGTAGATGTTCCAAACATTCCAAAGACTGTGAACTGTCCTTACTTACGAATGAGCGCATGCATGGTTGTTTGTCTTTATTGGCCCTCTATGATTATTTTAGGAACTTTATATTTTAAACAAAAACAAAAAAATTGTCAACTTTAACTTGACCTTGGGTGTGGATGGGGGTGTTCTGGCTGTACACTGGCCTTGTTTGGCAATTGTGCTGAAGAGAGCCTCGACGTCATCATGGGTTCACATCTTGCAGCTTCTCTTTGGCTCTATTTTTAAAATGCAAATCACAAGCAAAGTGATGCTTACAGATCTTAAATGAACACGTTTGAAGCCGCACACGGTTTAAACGTCACGGCCAACTGACGCATTCATGGTTAGGAGGTTCATGGTGTCCTCCATCAAGCGGAGTTCTTCAGCATTCCTTCGCTCCTTCACCGTCTGCACATGGAACCAATTTTGAATTGGAATTACAAAAATGTCCAGCATGATTTACAAAAGAAATAGACGACACTGGCATCATCTTCTTTCTCTACCTGACTGTGTGAGGCCACCTCTGCTGCTGCAGTGATTCATAGAGAAAACAACAGAAAAGATGTGAAAGATGCTCTAGAGAGAACCTGACTCTTCTTCACTGGACATCCCTCCTCTACACCAGTAGCCCAGGTCCTGGCCAACCCTGCTCCGTCCTGCCTCATAACCCCCTCTGAGGGCTTCAGCACGATGTGATTGTTGCCATCAGTGAGAAAAGCTGTCATTTCTGCTGGTGGTGACTGCGTCCATGTGTTTTTGTCTCCTCCGCAGGGCCGACAACACCCCCCATTGTTCAGAGGAACGTCTCCATGCCCTGGGGGCCCTGGAGACATCGAGAGGTCACGCAAGACAACCCGAATTCTGAGTGAACAATTAATGAAAAGGTTAGTTGTTTGGAAAAGAAAAGTAATGACTACACGAATGAGCCATATATCATGAAAAATACAAAAAATATCAAACCCTTTAGAAAGAAAAGTATTATTAAAGTAGAAATATCATTTTTGGGAAAGTAATCTGTAAATTTTATGAATGAAAGGCCAACGCTACATGACAAAGGACGTAAGGTGCTGTATGGTGCCAGCTCACGTAACCTTTACTGAAACTAAAGGGAAATAATAATTTCACTATGTTTTAGTTTTGGAAACACACAATACAGTTTCAGTTAGTTATCATTTTTTCTCTTAATTATTGCTTTTATTTATTTCTATTAATGAAACTATGTGGATGGATGGATGGATGGGTGGATGGATGGATGGATGGGTAGATGAATGGATGGATGGACGGATGGGTGGGTGGATGGATGTATGGCTGGATGGCTGGATGGATGAATGGATGGGTGGATGATTGGATGGATAGATGGGTGGGTGGATGGATGGATGGATGGGCGGGTGGATGGGTGGGTGAATGGATGGATGGATGGAAGGACAGACTGTGAGGATCACCCTTACCCTCGTTTCCTGACTCTTCCTTTCCATCCCAACCTTCAACACATCTCCAGATCTTCTCAGGTGCTCGTTGATCCACACACTCTTGGTTGGATGACGTCTGCACTTGGACCTGGAGCTCCACAACATTCAGCTTGTCCTTAAAGCCCCTCTGCTGCTTTTCATGATGATGATGTTGCTAAATAAATCAATCTATTTCAGATTATCCTCCTGGATGTGGTGACGTTTTTCCTCATTTTCCACCTCCACCTTCTCCCCCAGAGCGACGCTCCTGCCACCGTCCCCACATGGACCCTTTGAGGCTGTTTTTCTTAAAAGCTTTTGGGCATCAGACCAGACAACATGTCCAACTGACCTTAGAGTCTCCTTTATGCCTTTGGGTAAATTCCAAGCATGATTTCATATTTTTGTCCCTTTGCCAGTCTTCCATACTGGTTGGACTGGTGTTACATTGGGACAGTGGCTGGTGAGGCCACAGCCAGCTCTTGGCAGATTTATCCTTCTATAGCTGAGCTTTTGGTCTGAGCTACCTCTCCCAGCAGCTTTCATTGTATTTTTTTGTTTTTTCTGACTCGGTAGCTTTTGTGCCCCTCCACAAAAGGTCACATGATGAGTCACATGAGGATGGCTGGGGGACTGAACTTATCTGGAATAAAAATGCATGTAATAGAACAAGTTATCATGCACACTCAATAAGGATCAGGATCAATTGCGGCTCCTGACTTATACTTGTCAGTCATCTTTCCTCTGCATTTCTTTGAGTGTAGTTGGTGTTCTGCTACTACAACCACCTGTCTGCACCCTGTATTTTTTATTTAAATACATCAAATACTACAGCACGGTGTGTTGTGGGACATAACAATGGACTCACAATGATGTTTTGACTTGAAGTAGCATCTTTTCACAAATGTGTCTGCCTACATTTCTCCCCAATATACTGATATAACTTTGTATTAAGATAAAATAAGGTGAAATTATATAACATTTATTCCTCCATTTTACATTGTTAAAGCAGCAAGCATGTTAGATGTGTGAAAGTGTAAGTCAAAAGAGTATCACATTAAAATACAACTAATAATATAGAAATAATAAGGACAAACAATAAATAACAAGATACAGAAAACTGTATACAGGAGTGTAATGAGTCAGGTATGGAAATGGGGAGATATATGGCCAGTATAATGGTACTGCAATAACAAAATGACTGAATAAATGTAGTTGGAAGGAGTGGGACCAGTTCTCCAACACAGCTTAGATAATATTGTCCGGTCCCCCACCTGTCTTGGCTGGCCTGGGAATGCTTTGGGATGACCCTGAGGCAGAGGGAGCCTGAGCAGGGGGAGGAATTACAGCCTCACATGCAGAAAAGACTTTCTGACAAACGTCACAGGAAATTCTTCCACATCTGCAGACTCTTTCTTTGTATTTCCATTTATGAACCACCACATGAAAACATGCTCATTCCTATTTTATTGCCTGTTTTATGTGTGAATCTATATATTCACTTCATTAACACATCATTCAAATATTTTTATTTTCTTTTTAATGCTCCTGGTCTCTTTCCCACTCCCTCTGCTTCCCCCCTCCCAATGTCACTACTTTCTTTTAAAAGGAAGATGTAAGTTGCTTGGGTGAGAGCTATGGACAAACACAAACATATACAATATAACAACAATAAAATGCTTAAAAAGTTAACAATAACCAACACAAATAATAAGTGCTCTTGAAACGTCTAATGGAATGTGACTGCTATTCTTTAGGATGTTATGCACAGGACCCATTTTGGATGCTATTCTGTATGAAAGTCAATGTATCTAATTAAAAAGTCTGAATATCTAAAGAACTTTATTTATCCCTGAAGGGAGATTCAACTGTCCAGCAGCTCATCAAAAGATCAAACAACAGCCACATTTCCACTCAACAACAGCACACTGGTATTAAAAATACATTGACTATTAAAAAGACATTGAATAAAAAATAAGATTGGTGCAAAAATAGCAGATGGTTTGAATTCAAAATGAACTCCCACTCCGGAAGTCCAGCTGTGGCAGAGGTGATGTGTGTGATGTGTGTGTGAGTGTGACTGTCGTCAGGAGGTGAACAGTCTTATTGGTGTTGAGGAGGATCTCATCCCTTCTGCAGTGAAGTCGACGGCTGCAGCTGCTCTTCTCCTCCTCCAGGCGGTGGAGACAGTGTTGAGAGAGCGCTGGCCTCCACTGTTGTGGTAGGACGCGCTCATGGCCTCTACACACGTGAAAGGAGGCAGCACATGGCTCTGCCCCTCCCTGTGGGGGGCGTCAGCTGTTGGGGACCAGATATTATATTTGTGGATGTGCACCACCTCAATGCCCCCCTTCCGTCATTTCTATGGACATTAGTAAGCAGGTAGACCTTTTTAAAATCCCCCACCACCTCCTTGGAGACCAAAATGTGCACCAGTCCAAGAAGATATCCACAAGGTCCCTGCACTCCTGTTCCAGACTCTACTGATACAAGCCTCAACAGCTGCGCCAACATACATCGTATAGAAATGTACCTAATAGTGTGTGCCTTTGTCTATGTTTATAACTATTATTAAGTACGGAGTGGTGTATCTGAACATGTTTGTGTGGGAAAACTGCTCCCTCTGTCGCTGCCATGCTCTTCCACACTGCTCCTGTACATCAGGCCAGATGTAGCGGAGACAGCGCCCGAGAGTCACCCAAACAGATCAGGATTAAAATATGATCTTATTGTTGTGGGGATGGGTCGTAACCATGGCAATGAATGAGTCCATCTTTTAAGTTTGGAAGGGGGGGGGTAATAGTTTCTCCACCTTCTTTTGCCAAAAATATCATCTTCCTATCTTTTTCAACTCTATAAAAAATAAAGGGCTAAAAAGCCACTTATCCAGACTGAAGTGTGATGGACACTCGGGGTTTCTTTGAAGTCAGAGAAAGATTTGATAAAAGTGATTAAAACCCTGTCTACTCCTCACCCCCCCAGTCTCTTTGTGTCTAACTGTCTTTGGATCAGACACAAAGGCTCCTCAGGGTCCACACGTTTCTTTTCACTGGCTGTCAGAGCCCCGAGCTGATGTCCAACACAACAGATCATCCTTGAGTTGGTCTCCATCGTTAACTGGAGTCACAAAAACACATTTTTAATGATTCCTCTTCAATTCAATAAAACATTGATGTTCTGCCAGTGTTGTGGGTTTAGATCATAGTGAAAAACATTGATATAATGCAGGGGTGTCTAAACTGTTTCCCAAAGGGCCGTGTGGCTGCAGGTTTTTGTTCCAACCAGTCAAGCACACCCAGTTTGACCAGTCAGATGAGTTGATGAAGTGAGTCCAGTCTGGTGCTGCTGCTGCTGGGTTGAACCAGAACGTGCAGCCTCATGGACCTCTTGGGGACCCCTGCTATAATGGATCACTTTTGGATCTGATGCAGGTACCTGATTCCCACCAGTATGTGTGAAAACACCCTCAATCAAGCACACGTGTACTGTTATTAATTACTGTTATAATTCTCCCCTTTTTTAATATATATAATGATGAAAATGTTACAGGAGTGGGTTGACAAAACAACATCAGTGAAGCATGTGCAGCAACATTCTGCTTTATGGTTACTGAGATGTTAGTCAAGGTGGAATGATAGAGAATAAAACATCCCAAATATAGTTCTACATACAAGTGGCACGGAACACCTCCAGGCTCCTGTTAGAAAGATGAAGAGGGAAAAGTGTACCTCCAACCCAATGCTTCCAACTTTGGGATAAACTCTCTAATAGTAGTCATAAAGGTATCAGTAGTCAGCAGTGGAGGGAATTCGACTGGAAACTTAAAATCACATTTTTTCGCACCCCTTTGGCTGTTTCAAATTTTGTTAAAGACAATGTGGTAAAATAGGTGATGATACACACATATTTTGAGACTGTCCAGTTATTTTTGAATAATGGAAAAATATTAAAGATGAAATTGAGAAAATTATTAAAAGAGAAATTCTGTCAAACGTGCTGCTTTACTTGCTTGGTGCTATACCAGTGGATCTTTTCACTGGTGGCCAAAGATATATTTTGCATATTTTACTACTGGTTGCCAAGAAAAATATAACAGCAAACTGGAAGAATGTTAAATCACCGACTGTGGCTGAATGGAAAGAGACTGAGACAGGTTTATCTCATGGAAAGGATGACCGCATCATTACAGTTGAAAATGGACCTCTTTGATCGGAGGTGGAGCATGGTCGGAAAATATCTATTAATGTGAACTATTTACGTTGTTGAGGCTGTTCTTTAAGTAATGGAAATGAACCCTGTTGCTAATCATGTCATTTATTCATTAATTTATCTAATTGTCTGTTTATTTATTTTTGTATGTTTGTTCATCTATTCTGTTTGTTTTTCATTATTATTACATTGTGTAAGATATATTTGATATACATTTGCACCTTTTTACATCACCATCCTTGTCTCAGATATTTTTTAATGTTTAATTGAAAAAATCTAAATAAAAAGTTAAAAAAAAAAAGAAGATTGGCTTCCCCAGAAGATTTAAGATTTGGAGCGGTGCAGCCAGACCCTGGACCAGAAACATGCGAGGTGATCTGAACAGGACCGCGCACAGGAGATGATCTTGCAGGCTGCTGATTTGGTACTTCTGCACATATGAGAGACGAGCCACGCTAATAGACTCCTACACCAAAGAAAGAGTGCTATAACAAAATCTGATTATAGTAAGTTCTTTATTAATTACCTCCACCAAGGAGGTTATGTTTTTGCTGGCATTTGTCTGTCTGTCTGTCTGTCTGTCTGTCTGTCTGTCTGTCTGTCTGTCTGTCTGTCTGTCTGTCTGCCTGCCTGCAACATAACTCAAAATGTTCTGGACCGATTTTGATGAAATTTTCAGGATTTGTTGGAAATGTGAAAAGGAAGAACTGGTCTCATTTTGGAGGTGATCCGGAAGAAATCCTGGATTCTGGATCACTTTGAAATATTCGTTAACATTGTGGTAAATGGGGCCAAAAATGTTGTTTCTCAGTATCTGTTAATTCTTGACCAAACCCCATGAGATCTGACTCAAGGATGGACAATGGGATCCTCTATCATATTCCAAAGGCTGATCCGGATCTGATCCAGAAGACGGATTTTATTGGGATTCATATAAACTTGGTGGAGGTCTGTGTGTGTGTGTGTGTATCCACATCTGCTACAATCAAACATGTCCTCAATAGATAAAAAGACCCTGACTCAGCAGCTGAGGATCCTTTTGCAAAGGAGATTTAAAAATGAAACAGCATAATTGTCACCAGGTAGCCTGGATCATCCCAACTTTCTGCTCTGGTCAACATAAAAAGATGAAACATTCTTTTGTTCTGTATCAACATGCTTTATTCTAAATTATATAAATGATTTGTGTTTTATATATTAAAAGATTTCAAACAGTATGTTTTGCAAAACTGAAAAAAGAAGAATCTATATTATAAATGTTATTTATGTTAATGCAATAACAGGACAAAGGAAAGGCAGAATGAATGTGTTTGTAGAGACCCCAGTTCATGTACGAACTTTAGTCGATGGAGCTGGCTGGTGAGTGGATGGAGGCTTGCAGGCTGGAGCATGTTCTTCCCATGATTTTGTCAGACTCTGAGCCTCAGCAACTCCTGTTCTCACACATTACTGCCCTTAAACATCCGTCACATCCCATTAACGATGACGCCGGGCTCCTTAAGAGAACTGGAAGGGCATGAAGAAATTGGGGTCAAAGTGAATTTGAAGGCACTTCATGAAGTTCAATAGGCCATAGCGTGTCGTGTAGAGCATGGATCTTTGTTTTTTCTTGCGGAGTGGCACTTCAAATGGTCTTTTCAGCTTTAAATCTTCTCTGAGATGCCAGTCCACGCATCGACAATGGAAGCTACAAAAGAATGCTACTCACTACTTTCTTTGAACTCAATATGCTATTACATCAAACCCAAGCCTGCAAATAATGAATGATAATTCCCACGTACCTCTTGATCTACCAGAAGTGTTTGAATTGTTCGTAGTTTAAGTCTGTCAGACTGTATTTTGTCCAGCGTTACCCCTCGTGTCGTCTTCTTGGTTGGATTGCTACCTTAGATTATTAATCTGATCTCTTCTGATGGATTAGAATTTTTGCTTGTTCAGACTGTGTTCTGATGATTGTTCATTAAAACTTGCACCTTACTTGAGTTAAATCACAAGACCATTACCACTAACTGCTTTTCAGTCTTCAGAGAGAACTTAGTTGATTGTTAACCCTTTGCTAATTAGACGGGCTCACCCTTCTTTAACATTGGACATAGCAGCAGCAAAGTAAATAACAGCACAGATTAACCTTATTAAAAGGAAAAAACCCCGTTGAGATTAAAAATCTCTTTTTCAAGAGTCCTAGCCAAGACAGCAGCTGTGACCAGAGTTTCAGACATAGATAAAAACAGTCCAACATAATACAAAATATGTAGTCCACAAAAACACACAAGAATTTGTGCAGCAGCTATTTACAGCTGGAATTAAGAATCCAGATGTGCCTGCCTCCAATGAGGTTAGTTCATTGAAGTTCCAACTGTGCCCTTCACCTTATGCACTCAATTTAGACCAAACTAGATTTTTAAATATTCAGATGACTCAACAACACTGAGTCTACTGTATAAATCTGATGATGTGAAAATCTGCAGCCACCAAGTAAATGAGTTTGTTGAGTGGTGTGATGCCAAGCACTTAAATTTAGGTACAGAAAAGACACTTTGAGCCTGGGAATGATTGGCAACCATATGGTAGTCCTCACACAATCAGCCAGTCTCACAGATACAGTCTGAAACAGCTTGACAACACTTCACCATGGAGAACCCACATAGGCTGGTTGTGACTGCAGCACACGTTGGACAAGATTGCATTTTGAGAAGATTGCAGCTATATAGAGCTGAACAGCGTATCGGGGTCATGTTCTCCCAGGCTAATCTGGAGAGCATAAATAATAAGGACGGTTTGTGTTTACAGGCCAATCAGGTACAGTTTTAAGTGGAAATGGATTTATTTTATTGTACTAAAGTTGGCACTATATTGGGGCTGAGGTGGGGCAGAGGTTGAGGGAGGGGTGGCTCATGTAAAACTTCGTTTTGGTCTACAGACAACAGCAAACCAAGCGCCAAACTGCACTCAAGCTGCCACTGACACGATTGACTCCATGGTTTGCTGAGATGCGCCCTCACGGCCAAAAGTGGCCCTTGTGTCAGAGCGCCCTCTTCTGCGTGGACATCAATATTGTTGGGACGAATAAGAAACGGAAAACAGTAAAATCTTGTTTTTGTTTAAAGTCTAAGGAAAACTTACATTTCTTAAATGTCAGGTGTTTTTCCCCCACACATAGCCCAGCCAGTGTATAGAACAAGGCATCCACTCTCAATGCTTCCACAGGTTTATGCTTTTGCACACGTACATCAGAAGATGATATTTCTTGTCAGAAACATGTTATTAGGGAGGGTCAGCACCTCAATAATCTCTGATACCCCACTGAACATATATTTCAATTTAATATTTCAATTTTTTTGACCAGACTGGCATTTTTAATTGGTTTTCTTTTCGGTACCACACTGGTGCAATGGGTATGTATATTTTATTTTTTAGTTGAACAATCGCTTTATTTTCAAAATACAATCTATGCGTAACAGTCAGAAAATGCTGATGTTCGTAATCAATTCTTTTTATTCCCTGTGCCTGCATGGGTTCTCTCTGGGTACTCCGGCTTCCTCCCACATTCCAAAGACACGAACGACTGGGCGATTAAGTCAATTGATAATTCTAAATTGCCCGTAGGTGTGAGTGTGAGAGAGAATGCTTGTTTGTCTCTGTGTCAGCCCTGTGATTGACTGGCGTACAGTCCAGGGTGTACCCTGCCTTCGCCCATTGTGCTGGGATAGGCTCCAGTCCCCCCACCACCCTCAGTGGAGGAACAAGTGGTTGGAAAGCGAGCGAGCATATTTCTTTGCTTGTCAGAAAAATAATTTCCCATGATTATTCCAACATTGTCATTTCTTCTTTCTCCCAAGGAATGTCATGTAATAAAATGAAAAGTGAGAGAGAGAGCAGTAATAAAAAATAGAAAAACAGGAAGACATATCTTTGAAAGAGTTGGAAACTTTCCTGTAGCTGTAAACACTTCCCGTTTCAAACTTGCCCTATTTCATTATCAAAACTTACCTCTTCCTGTTTGCCTCCCAAGATACCACAACAAATGCAGAAAACATGCATGTATGCACAAAGCGCCTTGGGCTGATGCTCCCACACATGCAGTGTTTAAACAATCCCTTTGTCTGAACTCATCTATATGGAGGAGGTGCATTTATTTCCCTGTGTTCCTCTGATGACCATATTTTACCAGTCTGCATGGTTTACAGCACAAGGAAGTGAATGAATATTATTCTACTAGTTATGTTTACAATGTACTGTTTAAGGTCAGTGACCGACTTCCAACAAAAACAGGCTCTGGCACTTTCCACAGAGAGGTCACGTTTAAATCTCAGGTCATCCAGAGCCAACAGAAGCATACATTTTAATTTCTTATTTATTACCCTGCTCTGACATTTATTTAACTGTCTTTATCTGTACTAGCATATTCAAAATAAAGATTTATCAGTCAAATAAATACCACAAAGGCACAGTCGTACAATGTTGGCTGGTGAAAAGTATTCTAGGTGGGGGCTGTGCCAGATGAAGTCATCCCTAAACAATTGAATTTATATGGCTGGAAAAAAACACACACTGAAAAATCAATGATTTAATCCCAGTATTAATAATTTACTACTAATAATGTATATGCTGTGATTTAAAAAAAATAGCACTTTGCACAAAGATGCATTTCAATCCAAATTGGAAGCAAAACACTTGAAATGTTTAACTAAATTCACACATTTTACAAAAGAATATTTTAAAAAATGACCGCAGCGCCTCCGTCTGGCAATGTTGCCACATATGGAAGTCCGTCACGCACAGTTGGCTTAGGGTGATTATCTTCCATTAAAATCTATTTCCAAATAAAATTGCAAAAATCCAATAAAACATTGCAAAAATGATCAAACCATACAAAATAATCATCCACAAAATACATCAAAATAAAACACTGAATTTGCACAAGAAATACAAATTCCCAATATTCAAAATACTGTGCAAAAGAATGGATGATGGGATAGAATGTCCACAAAGCAGTGTTTTTAATCTTGATGATGTTTGGGTTGATGTCATTGCAAATATAATTGGGAAAAAACCAAGAGCAAACAAGTTCAGATGTCAAAGGATCAGAAATAATAACCTTGAGCTTTGAACTTTCAACGGACAAGGAGAATTGAGTTGAAAGCAGCGTAATATATTAAAACTGCCTCTGTTCTCCTGGTGGGTGGTTTTCCACTCCAGCCAGCACCTTAAAAAGGGAAGTAAGAAAATACAACAAGCATTGAGGCCAAACAAAGCACAAGTTTTGACAAAAAATAGCAGGGCAGGGCCCAGTTAGTACTTGGTTGGTAGACCGCCTGGGAATACCAGGTGCTGTAAGCCTTTTGGCACCTCTGGATCATGAGCAGGAGACAGCAATATTGCTGCTCTTAATATTACGGCCAGATATCATGAACTGCCCAATTTAAATTACTCTTTTACATTCTCTTTGATATTTTCATTGTTGTTGTTGTAATAAACAAGTTATTATCTCATATGATTTTTGGGCTTTTCTGAAATTGTTGATTTTTTTAAAAAATCTCTTCCAAATAAAACTGCATCTTAAGATGTTTGTGTTGATGACACTGTAAATATAATTAGGAGAAAACAAGATCAAAAAGTTTCAGACATCAAAGGATGAGAGATAAAAGCCTTGAGTTTGATCCTTGAGTGAAAAAGGAGAATTGAGTTGAAAGCAGTGTGTCATATTAGAACTGCCCCTCTTCTCCTTGTGGGTAGGCTTCATATCCAGCCAGCACCTTATAAAGGGAAGTAAAAAATAAAACAAACATTGAGTACTCAATAAAGCTGGGTTCGACCTATGATTGTGTCACACCTGGGTTCTTGTCTGGTCCGTGACAGCAGCTGCTTGTGCTGACAATAGATGGGACAGGCCTTGACAAACTCCTGGATGTCCCCGTCCATGGATGGTCTCCAGAACCTCTACTTCACTAATGCCCCCATTTGAAAAGCCCCGTGGTGACAGGGCAGGAGTCAGGACTTCCCCCATTCCAGAACCTCCAACCTTAGATGCTCTACAATGTAGAGCCAGTTGTTGGGGCAGGTACTTGGTCCCAGGTGACTGATGGCTGCAGTCTGCGACTTTTCCTCAATGTCCCATGTTGCTGCTGCAACGATGCTTGGAGGAGGGAGAATGCTCTCTGAGTGCTCACCCAGTCCATCCCCTTTCTTCTCAGTGATGATGGGGCATCAGGCTTGGTATTCCTGGAACCTGGACAATAAGACAGGTTAAAACTGCACTCTACTTGACCAGGAAAGATATAGAGGATGAGTGAAACTCACTTTCCTGCCTTGACAAACAGGACATTTTCCAGCAGAAGCTGCAACACTGCCTGTACCTGCTGAATGTGCTCCATGTGCCCCTTGGAGAAAATCAGGATGACATCTAAATAAACAAACATGCAGGGGAGGCAGAGTTGTCTGGCAAGTACCACAAAAGCCTGCTCATTTACTTCTGCCATGTATCTCATCTCTGGATGCTGTTACTACCTGCTGCTGCAGGAGCCATCCTTCCCTGATGGCGTAACAGACACTGGTTGTACGCTGGGTCCATTGCTGGCCAGATCATACTGTCATGATGGAGCCTGGTCCTGCTTAAGATATCTTCCTGTTAAAGGGGAGTTTTCTTCCTTGCCACTGTTGTTGGGGGGATGTAAACCTGAGTTTCTGTAGAACCTGGAGACATTTTTCACTTCACAGCTTTAGATGACAGAGATCTAATGTTTAATAGTCCACTCTTAATTCTCACATGATGTACAGAAGCAGTATTGATAGAAAGTTCGATGCGGTTTTTATGTGTGACTCCTATTCTTTATATTTGGTATAAAAGATTTCAGAGGATGGGGTCCTGACACCCTTTCTAAGAGGAGTTGGGTGGGTAACTGCTCTATGAAAGCACAAAGAGGCATGTAAGACTACAACTCTGCCTCCTGGTCCCAACTCTGATTTGTCATGGCCAGTTTGCCAATGTGGCCATGTTACTGGATGTGAGAGCTGCACCATCCAATGTGGAATGTATGCCATCTCTCCTAATAAGACCAGGTTTTCCCCAAAAAGTCTGGTAATTGTCAATAAAGCCCAGTGGTTAAAAATGACATGTGGCTGTACACATCATCACTAGTTATATTTGGTAAGAGACCAGAGAAAATTACTGGATCTGACTTTGTCTTGGCATAGGCACACACCGACTCAACTTTTTAATTTTTGTGACTTCCTACTGGGGAAGTTGGGTGCCATTATCACCGGTGTGAATACTAATTTAACCATACTTGCACTTACTTTTAGCAGTTTTAAATGGGATTCAGTGTCGCCTGCTCTGGCCCCAGGATTGCATTTGACTATGGCACCTGGCATCTGTAACGTCACTTTTCTCACTATAGAGCTACCGATAATCAGAGTTTGCTATAGAGCTACCAATGATCAGAGTTTGTTTCTCAGCTGTTGTGTCACTCACTGGGGAATATCAGTTTAAAACGTGAAGTGGTTATTGATGAGCCATGGACTTCAGTTTAGTGCTATGCTTTCTTCGGGCAGTCACCAAGCTGCCCTGTTTTCCAGGCTGCTTGGGAAATGCCTGGGGGGGGGGTAAGAACTAAGCTAAGGCAGTCTGCACTGGGTTGCTATGGGGAGGAGTGGCTAGCTAAAGTAGCTGCTGATTAACTCTCCATGGTGCGGAACCAAGTCTCTAACTCACTGAGCCTCACTTACAACACTGTGAATAATCTACACTATGTTCCACTCCCACTAAAGGAGGCAGCAGAGTAACTAACAACTAACACAAGAAGCCAACATTAGATGCTAGGCAAATTCTAAAAGGAGCTAGTGACAGTGAGATTGACCATACGATTACTTTGGCAAACAAGACAACAAAATGTGATAGCAGAGCAGACTTAAAATTTAGGGCATGTGATTACCACACAAAGAGGTAAGGCAAAGAACATCAAAACAGACAAGGCAAATGAGAGCAAATCAAATCAGGTATGGCAAATCAAAGTAGGAAAGAAAGAGCAAATGAAAGCAGACCACGCAAGGGAAAGCAGACAAGGCAAGGTCAGGTGAATCAAAGCAGAGAAAATCAAAGGTGAGCACCAACAAAGCAAAATAAAGCACAGCTAATCAAAGCAGGTAAGGCAAAAATTAAATCAGAGCCATTCAAAGAATGTAAGCCAAATAAAAAGTAAAGCCAGTCAAATCAAACAAGTATACACAACCATGTCCCAATCATGTGGATACAAAAGACACAATGTTCTGATTACGAGACTGACTCACTGCCTACTGTGCCAACAAAGCTATGAAGACTCTCTGGATTTACACAGACCTCTTATTCTTGAAAATATGGGCTTGGAAGTCATGGATTGTCCATCCATGTCTCTATATTTGAACAATGACATCACACACGTCCTCATGAATGTTTTTATTGTCATTAATCAGTTCATCTGGTCAATCTTGCTGATTTCTGTCAGATGCACCTGAGGCAGATGAGGTTCACGAGTGATACCAGCCATCCATATTTACAGGTTCAGTCTCTCTGCCAGGAGCAGATAAAGATCTGCTTTTTCAAACAGTTCAGGTGTAGGGAGTCAAAAATGATTTTGATCTCTTGTGTGAGTGATTTATTGGTAATGATTTAGCTGGATGTTGCTGGAAGTAGTTGAAAATGTAGTTTTTCTTTCCTGCAAGTTCAGAGGACAGAAAAAGTCTCTGTGTTACCCGCTAATACTTCCATTTCACACGTTATAAGTTATTCATTATTTCCTTTTGGATGTGAAGGAAACCAATGACGCCTTAACTGATGTATTTTACTTCATAGCAATCTCAACAATGTGCTAGCATGAATCTGTGGCATGCAGCATGCTGCTTTGATTCATATTTATTTCATTATGAATTAATGTCCTAAATATGAATCAAAGCATGTTGCATTGATTCAACCACCCATGTTGCTTTGAATCAAAGTGACATTGGTAGCATATGCATCACTACAAATGTATATATATATGATACAAGTAACATATTAACAATTTAATAATACTTAGAGTTTTATAGTATTAACTGTCCTTTGTGCTATTGGTATCGATTAACTAAAGAATAAAACATGGTAAGATATTGAAAACAAAATATGCTTGATTCTTTGTGCCTGTGCTTGAAATGCAATTCATACAAAACATGTCTCTTTCAGCTGTTTAATCTTTCATCATGTAGTAATGCCCTTTAATTGATTTCAAATAAGGTAGACATAAGTGTGACATTATATGAGTAATTTATTGTCACTGATTTACTCTTTATTTGAGATGCATGTTTGTCATGGGTAGTTATATCAGAATATATGTTGGTTATAAAATATTTGTAATGATAAAAAACTAAATCTGGGTGTATTCTGGCCTAAGACTAATGTGATGTTTGTCAGACACTGCTCCCTGCTGGCAGCTGAACTCAAACATCCATCAACTCAAACAACAGAGATTAAACAGTCTGTAAATTACTGAATGACATGTGTGTTGAATAATGGTCTGGGCAGCAGAGGATATCAAATCCCCAAGTGCTTGGGTAGGGCCCTGCAATGAACTGGCCCATAATTAATCAGAAGTGTGATTGGTTGTCAGATGAATAGTCACTGGTGTTATATAAGGCCTGGATGGGTGTATACAACCCTCCCCTTTCAGCCACTTTGTCTCTAAAAGAACTAACCCTATTCCTAAGGGCTACAAATCAATGCAACAGTTTATGTATGCAAACAACTGAGAAAGACTTGTGTGATCTATCTTTCATGAGCAAGATCTTAAAGTATGAGTAAAATCTTAACAGTATGCTTATCACTTTGTGTTGTATTAACCTGATGCCAAAATAAAAAATGGCTCATTCCATATTTGTGTGCAGAAGACAGCTAGTATACATGATAGTGTCCCCCAAGTGTTGGAGCCTGAGGATGAGTTACCTGAACTAGATGACCAGCCAGATGAGGTTAGATCCGTCCAGTCTAAAATCAGTGATGGTGATCTGGAGGACTGGTGGACTAATGACATGGGCCAGAACATTTTCTGCCAGGTACGTTCCAGCTATTTACAGAAAAAAATAAAGTCAACTAAAGTAGAATTTCAGTCCATGTATTACAGCTTCAGTATTCCTGAAAGGACTTAGAATAGAATGTTGCTGATGTTTGGAAACTGTCTTAAAGTCCATCACCACATCTTTATCCTGACACCATATGTTTATTCAGACTGTTTCTGCATTTAACATTTAAAATAGTGGTTGTTGTAAACTGCCTCTTATTATGTTCCCTGTAGCTATATGTGGCTGGGCAAATATTTAGAAAAATGCAGTAAAATGCAAAATTCCATATTCCCGTGAAAGTTAATGCACATTAATTTGTTCTGTTCATCTGCAGATTTTGCTTGACCTGATATATTTTGGATTGGTCATCACCATCGTCATCTTAAGTAAGTATCAGTATTCTGCTCCGCAAAATGTAACTATTTTATTTAAATTTTTTTACTTGAAAAAGTTGGTTGTTTTACAACAAAAACTTTTGCATCTCATTCAATTTCAGTTTGGAATATGCCATAAAACAGCAGAGATGAATAGTTGGGAAAATGAAAAAATGAAGAAAAGAACACCATGCACAGTTGATCTCTTTGAGACACTGTGGTTATTGACTATCAAGCTTCCACTGGGGTCACAAAACAGCACTAAAGGGTGCTAAAGTGCCAGAGAGGAATGATCGATTCAATTACTATTTAGATAAAGTGATTTAACTCCTAGTGCCTCATGTGGAGTCTGGAGTTGGTTCAAAAACCACTGCACTGCCAAATGACATAGGTGTAGAAGCAGGAAGCTTACGCCAGACCAGGTGTTCACTTAGAGGTTGCAACTTCAGTTCACCAACCTTGTCAAACATGACCAAACCTCTCCACCACTCTGTTGGAAAGATGAGAGAAGAAGCTGTGACAGACTTCCATCAGTGTCCCTACTAGGCTCAGACATGAGTCACCAATAGTAATCAGTCTTCCTCATTAGGTGGAGTGTTTTGTTTATGGTGCTGCTGCCCAATATCAAATCAGTCTGTCCAGGCACCACAGACATGGGAATACTCAATTTGCAATCACACACTTCAACTTCCACATCATATGCTGCCTGCACCTGCACACCCAATAAAAAAAGAACACTAGCAGAATATTGTCTCCAATCTGGAGCATGCTGTAGATGCTGATGCTTCACAGTCCTGGATACTGAAATATTGATGATGATGATTGATGGTGGCTTTTGGTCAGTTTTGCATTTGCTGCAGAGGATCACATCTGAGGCTCCAGTTGCAGCTACAACCTGATGGTCCAGGCACTGTTGGAAACACAAGGAGAAGACGGTGAATGGATGTGGTGCTATAGGGAGAGATTATTGATGGGGTGGTGGAGTCTGGAAGATGGCCCGAGTTTGCAGTCTCCCCTTGAGCTTTGCCCCCCCATCAGTATGCCTGCTGAACCTGGGAGTTAAAAAAAGAATCATGTCAAAATGTTTTGCTAAACATTATTACATAACATTTTAATGCAATTTCCACTGCTGACAACAAAAATTATAACAATATGTTATGAAAGATACATATATGTGTTTTGAATTATATAAAACATACTGCAAAACCTGCATATACTGACCATTGTGTGAGTTTGGCAACATTCACTTTCAATTGTATGGTGGTGTCAGTCATCAGCTTTGCATTATTGATGACACACTCCTGGATATGTTTATAGATGTGTGCCACCATTGTCACTGTCACTTACCTTGGCAAACAGGTGGGTCAAGGTGAAGGTTTAATGGCTGATACTCTTTCTTGTATCTGCCAGTCGCGACAACATCGTTGGGGTAGATGTTCTCTTTAGGAAGGGGGATGTTAGGGTTAGAGGGTTTGTGGTTATGCCTCCTGTTTCCAAGTAAGAGCTCCTGTTGCTGTCTGCACCATCTCCACCAGACTGGCAGGTCCCACCTTCCAGTGATTGGGCCTCAGCTGACACCGATTTGTGCCGGACAAGCCACGACTCTACAAAAGTCTTTCATTGTGTCACTGCAAGAGGAGAAAAAAAAGGCTGTCCTCTTTGTTGCGAGCTCTGAAAATTGTGTGAATTTGGACCAGTGTGTTTTCTTTTACAGTTTTGTTGTGTATTAAGTGTGTTAAGCACAGCCTATATGTGGGGGAGATTGAGCACTACCGACTAGATATGGTCGACCTCACCTCCACACACAGCGCTGGCTAAGGAACTCCCAAGTCCTTCAGAGGGGTTGGACACACTTCTACAGTTGAGTTGCACAGAGTGAGAGATGGAGAGCTGCAGTGGACCTTGTGCTTGCTCCTAGACTCTCTGGTTTTATGTTGGGGTTCTCTCAGTCGAGCAAAACTGAACAGCAGTTCGTACACGCCCTTTCTGGAGGACCTAAGACGGATGCTGGATAGTGTCCCAACTGGGGACTCTATTATTCTGTTGGGGGACTTCAACGCTCTTTTGGGTAATGACTGCTTGACCTGAAAGTGCGTGATTGGGAGGAACGGCTTTGCCCCGATATGAACCAGAGTGATGTGCAGTTATAGGACTTCTGCACTCGTCACCCTCTGGCCATAACTAACACCATGTTAGAACATAAGGTTGTTCATCGGTGCTCTTGGTGCCAAGACAGGACCGCAGGTTGATGATCAACTTCATAGTCATGTCAGCTGATCTGCGGCCATGTATTTTGGACCCTCAGGTGAAGAAGGAGCAGAGCTGAGAGAGAGCAGATCACTACCTGGTGGTGAGTTGGATCAGGTTGGGGGGGGGTCACCTCGCAGACCTAGCAGGCCCAAACATACAGTGAGGGTCTGTTGGGAACGCCTGGTGGAGGAACCCATCAAGTTGGTCTTCAATTCCCACCTCCGACAGAGCTTTGTCTGCGTTCCGAGGGCATTGCGGGACATTGAGTCTGAATAGGTCATGTTCCACTCCGCCATTGTCGAGGTGGCTGTTGCGAGTTGTGGCTGCAACGTCACTGGTGCCGGTTGTGGCGGTAATCTCCACACGTGATGGTGGACATCAGAGGTGAGAGGAGCTGTCAGGCTGAAGAAAGACGCCTACATGGCTGGTCTGTGGGTCTCCGGAAACAGCTGACTGGTACAGGTTGGTTAAATGGGCTACGGCGGGTGGATGGTCCCTTGATAAGGGCTGTCCAGTCCCTGTACCGAAGGAGCAGGAGCTTGGTCCGTATAGCCGGTTGTAAGTTGGACTTGTTCCCAGTGAGGACTCTGCCAGGGCTGCCCTTCATCACTGGTTCTGTTCCTAACTTTCATGGACAGAATTTCTTGGTGCAGCCGGGGGGTGGAGAGTGTCGAGTTCAGTGGGCGGAAGATGTCTTCGCTTCTTTTTTGCGGATGCAAGGACCTCCAACTCCTGCTCTGGCGGTTTATGGTCGAGTGTGAAGTGGCAGGAATGCAGATCAGCACCTCCAAGTCAGAGTCCATGGTCCTCCTGGAAAAAGGCAGAGTGCCTTCTCCGGGTCAGGGAGAGATCCTGTCTCAGGTGGAGGAGTTTAAGTATCTCAGGATCTTATTCACGAGTGAGGGTAGGATGCATTGGGAGATCTGTCGTGGTGAAGAAGAAGTTGAGCCAAAAGGCAAAGCTCTCGATTTATTCTGTTGATCTACAATCCAACCCTTACCTATGGCCATCAAATCTGGGTGATCACCAAAAGAACGAGATCGCGGATACAAGCAGCTGAACTGAGTTTCCTCCGCAGGGTGGCTGCGCTCAGGCTTTGAGATAGGGTGAGAAGCTCGGACATCTGGGACCGCTGCTTCTCCACATCAAGAGGAATCAGTTGGGGTGGCTCGGGCATCTGGTCAGGATTCCTTCCGGATGCCTCCACTTAGAGGTGTTCTAGACATGTCCCACTGGGTTGAGGCATTGTGGCCAGCCCAGGACTAGGTGGAGGGACTATATCTCTCGCCCGGCTTGGGAGTGGCTGGGGGAGCTGGGGAATGTGGCTGAGGTGATGGCTGTCTGGGCCTCCCTCCTGAAGCTCTGCCCACGCAACCCGGACTCGCATAAGTGGAAGAAAAAGAGAAGAGATGAGACAAGTCATTGCCTCCACTTCCCATCAACAGCCTCAGCAGCTCAAATGTCCTTCTCAGAATGCAAAGTCAGCTCCTCCCTCAACAGATGCCTGGAGATGTCACCAGTAGGGACAGACAAGCCCTACACCATGGATGTCCAAACTATCCCACAAAGGGCCGTGTGGCTGCAGGATTTCTGTCCAACCCAGAAGCAGCACATCAGACTTGACTGATTTATTTGATTGGTCTGTTTCCTGATAAACTTGTCTGTTCTTGGTTACTGAGATCCGGCTGTCTGCCTACCTGTTCCTGACCGAGCCCATCCACGGCTTCCCGATCCTGCCTGACTTCCAGTAAGCCCGGCTGCCTTCTGTTCCTGACCACGACACCCTGCCTGAGGCCCAGTGGACCATGCTGTCCTCTGTCCCTGACTTTGACCTTGCCCGGAATTGCCCAGATCCCGCTTCCCCACGTGTACTGTTCTTTCTCTCTGTGCAACCACATTAATAAAGTGGTGTGTAAACTGAAGAGTGTGTCCCATTTGGGCTTTCGTCTGGATCCTGACATTGATGAGCACTGGTTGTGCAGCCAACAGAAACTTGGCACTTAAAGTCCCAGAGATCCGGCCTTAGAGTCAGTATCTTCTCTATAGTATCTTTTCACCAGATCTGCAGCCATCAGGTCCAGGCCTGGGTGGTCACGCAAAATGTATAGGACCTCGTAGATGATGGTGAAAAATTACATGCTAATTTTAATTATAAAAAACATGTAATATAGGCAGACACTTATAGAGAAAATACTATTTTCTAACCATTTTGGTGGAATCCATTTTTAAAATGGTGTTAGACACCACAGCCAGTTCAAGAGGCACAGGGAAGAATATGGGCAACATTCCAAGCCACTGGAGGAAGTTCACTCACTCAAAGGCTGTGTTGCATGACTTAACCACTAATAGAGTGGTTCTCTGTCAGCTGCTTGAGGACCAGTGTTGGACAGCTGCCACAATCACCTTGTGGTAAATTTTCTTCTTCTGGTGTTCAAGATGTGCTGAGATGATAGGAATCTTCTAGACATCAACTTGGATGTAAAATTATTGGAGAAAACAGTCAGGTATCAGTCGGACACTGCAGTTTGTCCGAGGGAGGCTTTCTTGGTCCTGATGATGAAGATCTCCTCCTTTGGTTATCCTCAGTCCCCCTTATATATGGTACAGTAAACACATCCCTATCAGATGAGCTCCTGTCCCACAACAACCAACAAGATGATTTATGGTCCAGCTGTGTCCTTCAGAAGGATCCCAAAAACTAGGGGACCCCCAGACTCCATGGGAGCTTTCCCATCGGGACATTAAATCATGAGCACCGAGACAGGAGGCATATGAAATGGCTGCATGTTCACATGGGAACACGGGAAACAGGACATAGCCACAGCATGTTTGATACAAGGTCAGGTTGACCAAAGAACAAGTTGGAAGCCTTACGGTCAAGGCTGCAGAAGACGGATACTGACTGATATTTTTATACTTATGTGAATATGATGTTTAGCTGTAGGTGTTGAAGACAATAGTACGGCGGATAAGGCCTGTAGAAAACTAGTACAGGTGCTTCAGATACTACACCCTCCCTCTCTGTCACAGATCACCCTGTCACAAGCAAACCCTGGATATAGATAGAAAACAGAGTATCGCACAAATTTCCCACAAGTTTGTAAGTCATGACGAGAAAGAAAATCTTCACTTTTGTGAGAGGATGACCCTGAATTCTGACCGATGTGCCAGGTCCAGCTGTGAGCAGTCTGAATCTAGGACACACGGGAGCTACATTTAGTGAAGATTAAAGTTTCTGTCGCTATATTGTATATCCGTTAACATCTAGGAACTGCCATGTCCTTTTGTGAAGACCTGCGCCTGGTGCAGCCCACTGCCCTGGTTGGAACAAATCACCTTCACCTTCCACAATCTTTAAGGTGTCCACACAAGAAGTGGATGGGCAAAAAGGCAGTCTGGAGCATGAGCCTGGCTATAGACCAGGGGCCTGAGGTGGGAAGTACCAGAGCTTCAGATGGTCTTGAAGCTCCAGATTGCCCTTAGTGCCTGTCCCCAAAAGCAGCTTTGAAATTCATTTATGGTCTTCAACTGGTAAGGTCTCTGATCATAAACAGGGTTTGCACGGCTCAGACAAGGACCCAATAGCAGCAGTCAGTGGATCAAACTGAGCTTTATTGGGTGATTCGGGTGACTGGAGCTTACGGGACAGTTGCTGAAGCTGGCTGTTCCTTTATGACAGAGCAGAAATATGATTACTTAAGTCAGTGCATTATTGCACTTTGTAAACTAAACTGAAACTCAGAAACTGGATGTGGAATCCACAGCTGCAATTAATGATGTCCATGAGAATGTTGGGAGCCGGCGGGGCGGCCCCAGTTTTCCTGGGTGGGGTTCCGGCGTCCCCCACGGGGGGGCGCTGGCAACCGGCAGCCCCGAGCGGTTCCTGCGCACCTGTTGCCAATCGTCTCGTCTGGTCATCAATTAAAGGACCTCACCCATCTCTGGCGGGTTGTCAGATGATTGTTTTGTCGTCGAACTGTTCACGAGAGCGAGAGCTGTTTTGGTAATTTGTTGAAAGACTTTTGGAATAAATCGTCGTGGGAAACCCGCCACCCTGTCGTGTCCTGCACTTGGGTCCAGACCGCAATATCGTTTCCCAACAGAATCATCTGACCACCATGGACCCAGCAGAGGCACAGCGGGCGCTGGCCAGCCAGGGTCAGTGGCTTGGCCACCATGATCAGGCCATCGAGGCTCTGCTACAGAGCGCCAACGCGACTTGGTGAACTATATCATTGGTCTGTTGCGCGGTCCGGCATTGGCGTGGGCACAGGCGTCCCACGTGGATCGAGATCTCGACGAGTTCATCAGTTGGTTTGCGTGTATTTTTGACTGTCCCGATCGCACGGGGTGCGCCTCGGACCGGTTGTTCTCCATGCGGCAGGGTGCACGCTCCGTAGCCAAATACTCGGCTACGGAGCGCGCAGGTCTTCACAAATACTTCTGCACCCTGTCCGCGGAGTCCGGCTGGAACGAGCCCGCCCTCGAGGGCACTTTTCGTTGGGGCCTTAGTGACTCGGTGCGGGACACGCTCGCTCTGGGTTCTAGACCTGTTGGACTGGGGGCCCTGATCGATTGCGCAATCAAGCTCGACACGTATCAGCGTGAGCCAGCCCCTGTGGCGAGCTCCAGTGCCGCATCGGTCGTCCCCTACGAGCCCTTAAACTCCTTCAGTCCTATATATTTTTCTGAGGCGTCTTTGCTGATTCAGAAATCCAAGACCACCACATGTCTTTTAGATCCCATCCCAACTGTTGAAGGATGTTCTACCATTGATAGGCAGTCCTATCCTGGACCAAATCAATGGTTCCTTAGTGACAGGTTCTGTACCCCGGTCCTACAAGGTGGCAGTGATTAAGCCATTGCTTAAAAAACCATCACTGGATCCTGATGTATTAGCAAATTATAGGCCGATATCCAACCTTCCTTTCATTTCTAAAATTCTTGAGAAGTTGGTGGTGACTCAGTTACTGGAGCACCTGCAGAGGCACAGCCTGTTTGAGATGTCAGGCTTTAGAGCTCACCACAGCACAGAAACAGCACTTCTTAAAGTTATTAATGATCTTCTCATAGCTTCAGATCATGGACTGGTCTCTATGCTGGTTCTGCTGGATCTCAGTGCTGCTTTTGATATAATTGATCACAGCATCCTGTTACAGAGACTGGAACATGTGATTGGGATTAAAGGGACAGCACTAGACTGGTTTAGATCATATTTATCTGATAGATACCAGTTTGCTCATGTCCATGGCGTTCCCTCTTCATACAGTAGGGTTAGCCATGGAGTTCCACAAGGTTCTGTACTTGGACCAATCCTCTTCACCTTGCACATGTTTCCCTTAGGGAACATTATTCGGCAGCATGGGATAAAGTTTCATTGTTATGCTGATGACACTCAGCTTTATTTATCCATGAAACCAGAGGAGACAGAGAAGGTAGTGAAGCTCCAGACCTGTCTTAAAGACATAAAGTCTTCAAATTTCCTCCTCCTTAACCCAGGAAAAACTGAGGTCATGGTGTTTGGTCCTGAACCTCTAAGACATGATATGTGTATTTTTTTGTGTGTTTCTGTGCTCTGTGCCTCCCCTCTCCTCTCCTTCTCCTTCTTCTTCTCCTCTCCCTCTCCTCTCTCTTTACCCAGCCGGCTATCAGCAGGAGGGTCCCCCTACATGAGCCTGGTCCTGCTCAAGGTTTCTTCCTGTTAAAGGGGAGTTTTTCCTTGCCACTGTTGCTTGTCTGGGGTTAGGCCCTGGGATTCTGGAAAGTGCCTTGAAACAATTTTGATTGTATAAGACACTATATAAATAAAGATTGATTTGATTTGATCAGAAGTTAATTGTCATGCCCCCTTCAATCAATTTTTCTAAACTTCACTCAATAGAGAAGCATTACTGCAAATAAAGTAATAAGACTACAGAATTGTCAGTAAGTGTAAAATATATTTTTAACTCCCCCTTCCCCCATCAAAATGTTGCCACACTGTAGGTCAGACACGGGCAGAGGGGGTGTGGTTAAGCAGTTGCGCAGGGGGCATGGCAGACTACACTTTTTCGCAGAAGTTCTTTGATTCCATAAATGCAACACACTATAGTTTTTTTTATACATAGCACTTTAGGTAAAAAAAAATATATATATATATATATGTTGTGTAGTCTTCATTTTAGATCTCAAAAGGGTTTTGTTGCTCTGGTTTTCTTTTCTATGAGAGAGGTCCAAACAGCTCTTTAGTATTAAAGGTCACACATTTCCACGATTCATACTTTAGCCAACAAACAAGGACAAGTTTTATTTAATCTTATTTTATTTTTATATGCAAATGAATTATAATGACATTCTTCAGTCACTTGCATGGAGTGTTGCTGAGCAAGAGACACTTTATTTGGCTGCTCAAAATGCATGGGCTTAAAAGCAAGGAATATGCTGATCTTAGGGAAGTCATAGATTCCATCATTTACCAGTTGGAAGGGCCTGAGAGACTGCATGGCTACAGGTGAATGTACAGCTAGTTCTTGAAAAATGGCATTTGTGCAAAAATGGAAGATGTTTGGTTCTTGAAGCTCTGGACTCTGACGCCTCAAGACATCCATTGTTCCAGGCAACTAAACCATAGACATCCAAAGTGGTTTTCTCTGTTACCTGGACTGGGTTTCTTCTCTTGAAGACATTTCGCCTTCTATCCAGGATATGATAACCTGGATGACTGAGAATCTACACAGACATCTAAACCATAGACAGTATTTTGCTCAAGGACCTAATTATATTTGGTATGTAGATTGTTAGGTCAATTGAGGTTTCATTAGAAATGGAATTGGAGAACAGAAGTATGTAAAGGAAATTATTTGGCATTTGGTTCACTCTATTTTGGGTTCACACTACCATTCCAACACACAAACAAAAATAAACTTTGAAATCGTGAAGGGAGAGGCACCTATGTAATGTTGCAGTTGTGAAAAGTCTGTCCAACAATGAACAGGTATGAACTATTATGTCGTTCTTCCGTCATATCACTTTTACAGATTCAGCGGGAAGGATGCAATAGGTGGTTCCACAGTGCAGATGGACTCACAATCTTTCCAGTTTGCAAAGGAAGAGAATTGGCTTTACCAACTTTACTAAATTTTTGATTCTTTTGGGAAATGTGTCATGGTCTTTCCACCTGTAAAATAGATATTATTATAAGTGGTTTCATGAAAAATATGTCCGGAATACCTCTAAAAGGAGGCATCCCTTCCGGATGCCTCCTTTTAGATGCCTGAGCCACCCCAACTGACTCCTCTTGATGTGGAGAAGCAGCAGTTCTACTCCGAGCTCCCCCCGGATGTCCGAGCTTCTCACTCTATGTCTAAGGCTGAGCCCGGCCACCCTGCGGATGAAACCTTTATTTAGGCCGCTTGTATCCGTGATCTCATCACCCAGAGTTGATGGCCATAGGTGAGGGTTGGGATGTAGATTGACCGGTAAATTGAGAGCTTTGTCTTTCAGCTCAGACTTTCGGACGGATCGGTCAAGCATCTGCATGACTGTGGATTGTCGTGGAATTAATTCTTCCTTTGTCCTTAAACTAAACAAGTCTTACTGCATAAAAGAAATCTATTTACAGAGTAAGAATTTGCCTTGCAACCCATCTTCCAATCTTGTGGCTGTCTTGTGCGTCATGCTTCCCACCACCTCGGGCTAGCAGTTCTTCTTTTCCCTGGTCACAATGTATAGACACAACATACAGACAAGTAGACCATTCATACTTCTTGTGTTGTTTAACTTCTGCAAGGCATTGCGAAGTCACACGTCAGTCAGTAGGTGACCTTTTGTACTTCTATATAATTACATGATTTCACAACATCACACAGATAAAGAAATGAGTTTAGTAATTTTCCACCAGAGGATGCTTCTCTAATCCGCCTGTCGATCTCCCACTCCATACTACCCTCACTCGTGAACAAGATCCTGAGATACTTAAACTCTTCCACTTGGGGCAGGACCTCCTCCCCAGCCCGGAGAAGGCGCTCTACCTTTTTCCAAGCAAGGACCATAGACTCTGACTTGGAGGTGCTGATCCGCATCCCTGCTGCTTCACACTTGTCTGAAAACTGCCCCAGCATGTGTTGGAGGTCCTTGCTCGGTGATGCAAGAAGAACCATGTCATCTGCAAAAGGCAGTGATGAGATCTTCTGCCCACTGAACACGACCACCCCCCACAGTTGCACCTAGAAATTCTGTCCATAAAATTAAGGAACAGAACTGGTGACAAAGGGCAGCCCTGGCAGAATCCAGCCCCCCACAGGATGCCCCTGGGGACCCAGTTGTAGGCCTTTTCCAAGTACACAAAGCACATGTGGTCTGGTTGGGCAAACTCCCAACTCCCCTCAAGCACCCCAGTGAGGGTAAAGAGGTGATTTGTGGTTCCACGACTGGGGCGAAACCCGCATTGTTCTTCCTCGATCAGAGTTTTGACTGTCCATCAAATCCTCTTTTCCAGCACCCTGGCGTAGACTCTCCCAGGGAGGCTGAGGAGCGTGATTTCCCCTGTATTTGGAAGACACTCTGGTCCCCTCTCTTGAAAATAAGGCCAACAACCCCGGTCTGCCACTCCAAGGACACTGCTTCCGACATCCACACAATGTTGCAAAGCGTGTCAACAATGACAGCCCAACAACATCCAGAGCCTTAAGATGCCTCACCAAACTCTTCCCACGCCCAAGTTTTTGCCTTCATAACCATCTCGGCCACAGCCTGCTTAGCCAACCTATACCGGTCAGCTGTGGAGACCCACAGGCCATCCATGACCTCTAGGCCTCTTTCTTCAGCCTGGTGGCTCCCCTCACCTCTGGTGTCCACCATCATGTACAAGGATTACTGCCACGACCAACACCAGTCACTTTGCAGCCATAACTTGCAACACTCACCTTGACAATGGTAGAGCAGAACATGATCCATTAAGACTCAATGGGCCTCATTCACGAACCGTTCTTGCGAACAAATTTGTTCTTAAGTCCCACTTACGAACATTTTACGAAGATTGTGGCATTCACGATTTTCTTCGTATCCTGGATTTATGCGTAGGTAAGAACAAATCCTACGAACACTCAGGAGTACTCTTACGCACATTTCAGTGTCGACATGTTGGCATAGTTGTGTTTTCTTCTCTTGTGCAGTTCAATAAAATTCAATACAGTGTACCCTCGTTTATCGCGGGGGGTTACGTTCCGCAAATAACCCGCGATAGACGAAATCCGCGAAGTAAACGGCTTTATTTTTTACAATTATTTTACAGGTTTAAGGCCGTAAAACCCCTAACCACACACTTTTATACACTTTTCTCACAGGCTTTAACATTTTCTCATAATTAAACACTTTCAAAGTTCAAACTTCTTATTCTGCCTTTGGGTGTGACTGCAGGTGCACTGCTGCATAATACTGATGCGCTGTAAAAAAAAAAAAAATCCGTGAAGCCGAGAGAAGTGATTATAGTTATAGCGAGGGCTTTAGGGGATCGAGCATATGCCCTGGCTCCCTGGCTGTTGACACCAATGACCAACCCTCAGACTCCACAGGACATTTTATTCAACCAGATGCATGCGCGCAGACGCTCCACCATTGAACGCACCATCGGCATTTTAAAGGGGCGCTGGATGTGTTTGGACACAGCAAGTGGCAAATTTCTGCACAAACTGGAGAAGGTAATTATTTATTTTGTTATAAAACCTGCTTAGATTACGTTTATTCATCTAACGTATGACTCTCCCTCACCATTACAGGTCTGTAGGATAATCATGGCCTGCTGTGTCCTGCACAACATCGCTATGAAGCGTGGTGTCCCTCTTCCCCCTCAGCCACAACCCTGTGAGGATGTGCGTCCTGACGCAGTGATGGGGCCAGACTGCAGGCACACGGTTCACGTTCGAGCACAATTAGTTGCCCGTTTGTGAATAAAATGCGTTATTGTCACAATTTCAGTCTAACAGTCTTGATTCACTTCAAAAAGATTTGCTTTGGGCATTGTGCTGCTTTGTGCTCTGTCTACAGGGCCCTGCTGCGGCTCGTTTTATGGGCATAAGTGGGCGGTGACTTATGCTAATCGTATGTTAATTAGACTCACCTCGCACGCGCTCCCAACTTACGAATAGATGGCATTCACCAATCTAGGAACACAGCTGCGAACATTTCTGATACTTACGAACGCATTGATGAATCTGACGTAGGGTTTTCTTAAGAAACTTCTTAAGAACAACTTAAGAAAGAATCTAAGAAGATTCTTAAGAACATATTGGTGAATGAGGCCCAATGTCCCCAACCTCCACCATGACGCGGTCAAAGCTCCATCGGAGGTGGGAATTGAAGACCAGTATCACGGGTTCCTCCACCAGGCATTCCCAACAGACCCTCACTGAGCGTTTGGGCCTGTCAGGTCTGCGCGGTCACCCCCGCCGATCCAACTCACCACCAGGTAGTGATCAGTTGACAGCTCTGCTCCTCTCTTCAGGGTGTCCAAAATATATAGCCGCAGATCAGCTGACATGACTATGAAGTCGATCATTGACTTACAGACCAGGCCATCATGGTGCCAATAGCACAGATGAGCACCGATGAACAACCTTATGTTCTAACATGGTGTTAGTTATGGCCAAACTGTGACTAGTGCAGAAGTTCAATAACTGCACACCAGTTGGGTTCACCCTAGTCACACTGCACCAGACCCTTCATGTTCCTCCTGCAGGTGGTGGGTCCCCAGGTGGGGGTGCCCATATAGCTGGTTCAGGCTGGGCCTGGCCAGGCCCCATGGCCGTAGGCCTGGCCACCAGGCGCCACAGCCCCAGGCGCCCCAGCCCCAGGCCAGGTTCCAGGGTGGGGCCCCGGTAACCCTCCAGGCCGGGTATATGGCTTCCCTGGTTTGTCTGACCCTTCACCTGGAGTGGATCCAGGTTACTTCTTCTACATCTTTAAATGTGTGAGATGACCCAAGTGTCATAAGAATAAAATAAAGCAGTTTCATTTTGAAATTTCTATTATTGAAATACCCCAAATTAGACGATGCTGCCTATCATTGTGGTATATAGTACAGTGGGACCTCTACTTACAAACGTCTCTACATGCGGAATTTTCAGGTAACAACACGTCTCTACGGGAAAATATTTCGTTAGGAAAGAAATTTCAGGATATGAAAGGCAAAAATACGCTACCGCTGCTACTCGTGGAGTTTAGTGAACGTAAACATGCTTGTAGCTGCTCTGCCACTGGCTATTGCCTAACAACTTCCTGTCATCCCATTGGCTAAGAGGGACGTCAATATGTACAGGTGTGTATCCCAGCGTCGTCTTTGTTTAACTTTTATTCGCTATGGACCCCAGGAAAGTGGTGGAGAAAAGTGAAAGTAGAAAAGAGAGCGTTTTTGTCCATACACCCGAAGCAAGAAATAATAGAAAAGCATGAAAAAGGGATGCTTTGGTTGATCTCACCAAAGAATATGGCCGTAATACATCGACGATCGGCATGGTATTAATTAGATGGCGGTGTTACAAGTGTTAATGTTCATTGCTATTAATGATGGCTATTGTAAGATTAGCCTGTACTAAAGTTCATTTTGTTCCTGGAGAAGCCTTGCACTGAATTCCTACATTTATTATGCAGTAATCTAATTGTAGCATGTATTTGTTACATGTTTTGATGCATTTTTATGATTTATTAAAAAAAAAAAAAATGTCCAAATTTTTGGGGGCTTGGAACAGATTAGGGCATTTACATGGAAAACGCGTCTCTACTTACGTAATTTTAGGGTTACGAAACAACTTCCGGAACCAATTAATTTCGTAAGTAGAGGTCCCACTGTACTGCCTTTGGGAAATAACACAGGGAAACGCTTAACTTCATTTGGATGACTGGTCAACAGCTTCACAGGACAGTTGCAATAAAATACAAGTGCCTCTTGACCAATACCAAGTTGATTAACCTAGCTTTAGCTAAAAACTTTGATTAACCCCCCTTTAACTAACTCAGTCTTACTAATCAGCTTCAATTAACTCAGCCTTAAGTAACTAACCTTTGACTAACCATGCTTTGACTAACCCAGTTTTGACCATTTATGGTTTAATTAACCCAGCTTTGACTACCCAGACTTTGACTAACTCTGTGTATACTTAATCAATGTATACTTGAGTAATCCCGCTTTAATTATCCCAGCATTGATTAACCCATCTTTGACTCAAAACGCTTTTTCCAACCCTTCTTTAACTAATCTGTCTTTGACTAAACCTGCATTTATTAACTCAGATTTGAACAAACTGGCTTTGATAAACCCTGCTTTGACTCACCCTGCTTTGACTAACCCTACTGTGACTAATGCTGCTTTGATTAACACAGCTTTGAATAACCCTTCTGACTAACTCAGTGTTGACTAACCGAGGTATGACAAACCCAGCTTGAAACGGCAATTGTTTAGGACCCAAGAGCAACACACAGATGGAGCGCAATACGTTCTCTTAAAAAGGTCTCTTTATTTCTCTTGGACAGAAGGGATGAGGGTCAAAGGGGTCAAACAAAAGACTTCGTCGAAGATGCCGAAGAAAAGGTCCAAACAGAAAACACCACAGCTGGGAAGCAGGCTCCAGCATCATGAAAAGCAGAGGAACGATCTGTCAGGGTAGGGAAGGAACAGGTGAGGTAAGTAGCCAGGAGAGCAGGTGCGGAGGATTGTGCTGATGAACAATGGGGGTGTGGACTGATGGCGCCTTCAGGGGGAATGTGGACAGATGATTACCTCAGACTTACTTGACTACCTCAGACTTACTAACACAGATTTCATTAAAACAGCTTTGACAAAGTCAATTTTCACTAACCCACCTTTGATTAACCCAGCTTTTATTAACCTGGCTTTTACTAACCCACCTTGGACAAATTCAGCTTTGACTAACCCTTTTTTGATGAGGCCTTCTTTGACTAACTCGGACTTATTAACCCATCTTTGAATAACCCAGCTTTGACTAACCCAGACTTGACTAAACCTGCTTTGGTTAACCCAGCATTGATTAACCCAGCATTGATTAACCCAGCTTTGATTAAGCCACCTTTGACTAACCCAGCTTTGACTACCTCAGCTTTGATAACCCCAGCTTTGACTAACCCTGCTTTGAGTAACCCAGCTTTGAATAACTCAGCTTTAAGTTTCTCAGCTATGACAAACTCAGCATTCAGTAAACCTACTTTGACAAACACCGACATGTTTAACCCAGCTATGCCTAATCCAGCCATGTTTAACCCAGCTTTGATTAACTCAGTTTTACCTAACTCACATTTGACTAAGCTTTGACTAACCTTTTGAATAACACATTTTGACTAACCCTTCTTTGACTAACCCTGATTTTCAAATGATCACGAAATAACTAGTGATGCCTTCGTCTCTGAGGAATCTTTGAGGTAGCTGTTAGAATTTGATGGGGTATCAGTATTTAAAATCAATTAGAGGTACCCCAGCTTTTTAGCAAGGGGCACAGCATGGCTTGTGTCAGACAGTTCAGAATTCCTACTTGGTTGTGTTCGTTTTCTTCTGTAGATATAGAAATGATGTGGAAAAACCTGCTTTGTAGTATTTTTAATAAGAGGGTAGAACAGAAACAGTGGAGCAGTTGGAATGGGGAGATAGGTGTGAGCTTTTGCAGCAGAATTTGCAGCCTGTAACTACAGCGAGACTGTTTGACTTCTGCTGGCATTGTTTTTTTTTTAATGCAGATGTCCCCACTGATCCAATAGGAAAAATTGTGGACTAATTTTATAGCGTGGAATTTCAGCAGCATAGTTCACAACATGCTCATAGTCTGTTTTGGATCAAGAATGCTTCTGTAATTGATACAAACACAGATGAGGAGGTAATTCAGTTTGTTGATTGGTATGTGAAGTACCATCCAACTATGAGGTATTAGACATTGCAACATCTATGCAGCAGAATTCTAAATGACAAGCAAAAACATATAAAAAGAACAAGTCTGTGTATCGTTTTAATTTTCCCAATTTCTACATGTAGATTTATTCCTCAAAGTATGACTGATGAGGATGACACAAATTCATGTGTATAGAAGCTCATTGATTGCTCTTGTAAGGAAGAGGCCAAGGTTGACAAAATGAAAAAGGATGACGCCGCAAAGATCATGTCGGCAATCAAAGACACAGTTAGGAATGAGCAACTTAACTTTGAAACAGCTGAGGACTTGTTTAAATCTGTAGGTCTCAGCCAGGATCTGTTTGAAGCTGTGCTTGGAAAACTGAAGTTGTATTGAAAAGACAGGCTGATGTAGTCTGGATCAATCAATATACTAAATCAATTCTGAAATGTTGGAATGCAACTATTGACATCCAAATTGTCATTAATGCCTATGCACATGTGGTTTTTATATAATTTATTATATTTTATATTTTAAAAGCTGAAAAAGAACAGCCTTAAAAAATTAAGCAGCAACTATTTGCACAACAGACGTGTGTGCTCAGGAAGCCGTTTTTAGGCAGCTCAAACCCAAAGACTTTAAGACGTATCTTTCACAGCCGTGTTGAGGACAGCCCCACCCTCAGTCTTTCCCTCACACCCACGCACCAGTGGCCAATTAGGGCAATTAGAGAGGCTCTATTTAGGTCCTGGTCCTATCCCAGTTCGTCGCCAGATTGTCCTCTGTGAGTATGCAAGACTCTCCAATGTTGCCTGCCTGCCCACCTGCCTGCCCACCTGCCTGCCCACCTGCCTGCCCACCTGCCTGCCCACCTGCCTGCCCACCTGCCTGCCCACCTGCCTGCCCACCTGCCTGCCCACCTGCCTGCCCATTCTCAACTCTGGCTGTTCCTGACCTGCCTGCTCTGTCTGTTCCCTGGTAAACCTGTCTGTTCTTGGTTCTCAAGATCCAGTTACCTGCCTGCCTGGTTCTGACCCGTTCTACCCACAGCTTCCCCATTCTGCCTGCGTCCTGGTAAACCTGACTGCTTAACGTTCCTGACCACAATACCTTGGCTGAGCCACAGTGGACCACGCTGCTTTCTGCGCCTGACTTTGCCCTCAGCCGGGCTCGCCTGGACAGGATTTTATCACCCTGATGAGATTTCCATTTTGACAGCTCTTACAGGGAATACTGCTTACAATTTGAATGTAACTACTATTCACAGCACATTTAGTTCTGGTAAAGATGTGTCCTTACCTTACACACTGCTGGGTGAGGACAAGCTGAACTCTTTGTGCTAAAAATGGTAATTTGCAAGTTTTAATAACTGATGAAATATCCATGGTTGATCATAAAATATTGGCTTACATCCATGGAAGTTGAGACAACTAAAACAAGTAAGTGACTATTCCCTGTTTGGAAATGTGACTGTCATTGTTTTTGAAGATTTTTCCCAGTTTCCTCCATTGTGAGGGGAAAAACCACTGTATATGAACAATGTTGGTGTGGACTGTGGTCTGCTGTTTTTAACATTGCTGTTCTGAATACAGTGGTTCAGCAAAAAGAAGAAATCTTTGCTACACTACTCGACAGAGTGCCACACACTTTAAAGAGTGCAATTTTGGCTTGTGATGTTGACTCTTTAAGTCCCACAAAATGAGGAAAGACAGCTCTGCTCTATACATTTTCCCACAAACTTGGCTTCATAACTTTGAACATTGTCTTAAAACCTGTCCTGATTATGAGATGAGTTTAAAAAAAAAAAAAAAAGCTTGGCTGGCAAGCTTGTATTAAGGGTCATCATTCCAAAGCAAGTAATACCTACTTACAGGAAAATGTACTTTTGGGGAAAGCTACCTGTACTGTGTAAGAACATCAATGTTGCCGATGGTTTGGCCAATGGGGTATGCAGTACAGTCACAGATATGGTTTATGGAAATCACAAAAAGTTTCCTTTGAACGTCAACATAAAATGTGACAATGTCAAACTGTGTAGGAAATGCCATGCACATCCTCCGGATGTTGACATAACATCAGTTGGCATCCAAGCAGAAGAGGAATGGGTGACAAGCAAAGTTGGCATCAGCTGACAATTCCTGCTCAGACTTGCTTGGGCTTGTACAGTACATGAAGTACGATTGATGCTGCAGTGTCATTAGACAGTGTTTGCCCCTGGACAAGCATACATTTTTTAAGTCGTGTCAGAAGTTGGTCTGGTTTGATTTTACAGAACTTTGAAGAGAAGGCCATATATTGTAAAGACACTTGAAAGCATGTCACCATTTTTAATTGACATTCAAACACACAAATGTGGAACACCTGCTTTCGATGTTTTTAATGAATGTTCCATGCAATGCAAAAGACTTGGCTTTACATATACTGCATTTAAAGTCTCAGTGTATTGTTGTTACAAAGGTTATCTGAGGGTTCTTCTTTCACATTGTGGTCACTGATGGTTTTCAGTTGTCTGAGGAATTTATCTTACTATAGCAATAGTCCCAGACTGGTGGTCATCAAAGCACAACAATGTGGTGGTGTTGGTATGTATACTGCAGACATTTTGACATTTGATGTTATGAAAATGCCATTTGTCAATGTTGAATGTCTAATGTACAACTTTAGTCCAAAGAAAATCTTGGTTGTGGTTCTTTATCACCCACCATCATATCCCATGTCTCTATTTCAAAAGAATCTTGGGAAGTTAGTTGCATATGTTGAGCCACTCAGTGAAAACACTGCTGTCATCTTTAACAAGAACCTGATGGTGTCAAATAGTATTTGCAACTTCATAACACAAAGAGGCTTTGTTCAGCATGTTTCAGAAGTCACAAGAGCAAAGGGGCCACTAATTGACCACGTGTATATTAAAACATTACATCTTCAAGTGAGCTGTGTTGTGTTGCAAACTTAGTTCAGTAACCATCAAACTATGTTCTTCCCGTACAAATTTCATATGTATGGGGAAAAATATAGTTTTGGGGCTACTTCTTTGAACGATCCACCTGTTATCTCAAAGACTTTTTTGTAGGCCTTGTCATGGTACATTTGTAGGCCTTATCATGGTGTACCAATTTTCACAAATGTAGGTCACGCACATTCCACGGGCTGTGTCATTGAATGCATCAGGTGGTGCCAAAAATAAAGCAAATATTTGAAGGTCGATTTGTTTGGAGTGGAATTCTGGTCAAATGTTTGGAGTCAGAGGCAAATTGGAATAAATATGTGAGTTAGGATGAATTTTCTGTTCACGGCGAGACCTTGATGATCAGCATTAAGTTTTTTGTTTTTGCCCAATTGTATATTCCAATGACATCAAGAGCACCCCAAACAACTTGCCATGCATTTTTTTTTTTTTGGAAAAGCTTCAAAGCATCTACAACTTCTGAAATGCCCCAAAATAATATGAAATAACTTGTTTTACATAGCAACAACAAAGAGAATCTGTAAGAGCAATTTAAATTGGCCAGTTAAGGATATCTGTCTGTTCTTGAAAACACCTCTAGGTGCTACTTGGACACATCCTCAGTGATGAACCCGAGGTCATGGGGTGTTTCAGGTCTTTGATAATCAAACACCCTCTCTCAGGCGACCCAGCTGGGGTTGATCAGCCCCCGACTTGTGTTCAAGTGGCCCACTACTCCATGGGTCCCCCCCCTCCAGATCCATAGCCATCTTGAGGCTTTCCCCGCAGCCTCTATGACGTTCTTGATAGCTCTTCTGCACAGCTGACCTTTTACTTCAAGGAGTTTTAGGATGTAGGGTAGTGACTGGCCAGCAAAACCCTGCTTTAAGATTAAGAGCAGCAACATTGCCGTCTGCTGGTCAAGAGGTTTACAACACCTGAATTTCCCAGTCTCCCATCCAAGTACTAATCAGGCCCTACCCTGCTTGGCTTCCAAGCTCAGATGAGATCAGCTGTTCTCAGCATGGACGTGAGTTCTTGTAAAGCACATGAAAGGCCTCATTATCACCATATCAATCTCTCAATTCCCTGAACTGCTGCAAGATGAATATTTGAATAGGCATGCTGTAGTTGTATAGAAAGGAGAGGTATTTTATGGCAAAGCCAAGAGTGTTGGTAATGTATCAGGCTTAAATATTATTGGTATCAATTTGTCCATCAGAGTAATTCTGTATATTTGTAGAGCAATGCAGCATGAATAGAAGTGACAAGCCAGGTGCAGTTGCTCTGCCACTTAAAAGTAACTTTGCACATCTTGAAAAGGCTGTTTTTTACAGCCATGGCTGTGGTTTACACGCATGCCACCCTGACAACGCCCAAGCTCACATAATCTCAGAAGTTATGCAGCATAGGGCCTGGTTAGTACTTGGACTGCCTGGGAATAGCAGGTGTAAGCCGTTCCACTCCAGGTCATAAGGCTGAAAGCTTAAAATCATCTAAAAATTCTGAAAATGTCAGCCTCATCGGTCAAGAGTCTGTTATACCTTTAAAAGGTGCAAAAACAAGCACACCCGTGTAGAGATGCTTGACATTCACACAGAAGTTATCAATGAACCGATTAACTTGGTGGAGAGTTTATATACTACTATTATCAGTGTTTGTGTTTTCAGTGTGATGTGAATAAATGCACCTAAATTGCATTCAAGTTTTCCTCCTCATTGAAACGTAAGGATGTTGTGCAAAGATGACATTAGTGAGGGAAGTTCAGAGAGCAACTGTCAAGATTACATTTCTTCTGAGTCTCCAGGTTGTATCTCTGAACAATTGGTAACTTTTCAATAATTCATAACTTCTCAAAACTGTTGGCAGGATTCAAACCTGCAAGGCATATTCTCAAAGGATTTCAATTCCTTCACCTTAACCACTTGGTCACACAAGGTTCAAAGTTTCCCAGCCGTGTTCTCTTTAACCAGGGCGATCCAGACCATAGTCAGCGTCTTCTCGAGTATTCGTTGTTTGACAGCAGACAGACAGAAAACCACAACTTTGGGTAGTTCACCCTAGACTGGCAGTCAAAATTTAAATTCAATAGCTATGTTTTGCAGAGCTGAAGACTGATAATTAAGATGATGATGGTGATGACCAATCCAAAATATATCAGGTCAGGCAAATGCACCTGTCTCATAATCTGAAGAGTTCAAGCCTTACCTGGCTGAACACTACATGGATGTGAAACCACAAACAATCAGATAAATCCAACTTAATAATGTAGAGCAGACCTGGGCAAACTGTGGCCCCCGGGCCACATCCGCCCCCTGAGGTAAATCATAAACAACATCACTCAAACAAACCTGTCTTTTCTTTAACTTTTATTTTGAAATTCGAAATTTTATTTTGAAAAGCGATACGTGTGATACGTGCCAGGTCAAGAAAAGAGAGGTTGATAACGAATGCTGTTTTCAAGAAGACATGGACTGCCAAGTATTTCTTCACAGAAGTTCAAGGTAAAGCAGTGTGCTGGATCTACACAGGTCGCTGTGTTTAAAGAGTACAATTTGAGTCGCCGCTGCACGACCAAGCATGAAGATAAATACAGAAATCTGTGTGATGAAGAGCCTGCAGCACGACAAGCCCAACAAGGACTCTTTAACCAAACTTTACAGCCCCAGTGCCTGTCCTGCAGCCGTCAGGACAAGTTGTGTCATTTCTCACAAAATCGCCAGAGAGTGGACGTTTCTTGGACCGATGTGCTGAGGAAGAGCGCTTCTCTCTCCAGACGCACCCGGACGAGGCGCGTCCAGGACATCAGGGGAGACTTGGAGCTTCAGCCGATGGAAGGGACGAGCACTGGTGGGGACTTGTTCAGAGAGGTAGATGCATGTTGGGACATGTTGGGGCCGAAAGGGGACAAGCCTGCAGGTGTGGCGCCAGAAGGTTGTCCAAATATGACGGGGAAAAGTTGGACTGTTGAAGAACCCTGTGCGGAAAGTGACGCCTTTAGCATTGTGTTCTCCATGAGGGGCGTCTGTCCTGAGTCCTACAGTACATCTGAGCTGGGCAGCTCCACGAACCACATCTGCTGTCCTGGTGTCACCAGCCTGCCCAGGCTCCATCACTTCTGTCTGGACGAGCGAGGCTCCAACCTGCCCACGATTCTTCTCACAATCTCAATCTTTTACATCACATCTGTCGGACTTCTTCCTGTCATATATATATATATATATATATATATATATATATATATATTTAGGTCATGAAGTTGACCTGGGTGGTTTAGAGGTTTTGTAAGTAAATCAGAAAAATATTACAGTTTGGGACCATTTCGGGTTTCTTTATAGACCTGTGAAACGATCTTAAAATATATTCTTTATCGGACATAAATAAAGAATAGAAATGAAGTCAATGGTGACTGCACCCACTCTGCCTTTATTCTTTTGCTCTCGGTGCGTCGATGACATGTATTCAGAGCTGAACAGTTTAAATGATCTGACTGATACCGTTCCTACGTGTATGCACTGAATTATTTCAGATTGAAATGATGAATAACACCCACCGCTGGATGTCACGTGAACGCGCAGGCTCGCTCCCGTCGCTCTGATGCGCGTTCACAATGTCGAAAAGAATACGCTAAAACTCGGCTAAAGATACGTGTATTGTAGGAGTAAACATGATCATTTAAATATGGGTCATTCACGAGTCTTTGCTGGCGCCTTTCTGAAGATACACGCCGTCTGTTCGCCGAGTTTGAACGTCTCTTTCTCAACGTCAGCCGACGGGACCACGTGACGGTCGCCATGGCTGCAGTACCGGTGCGTGACCAGCAGGTGTCTCCAGGAGGGGGCGCTGCCCGCCCCCGGCCCCCCCCCCGGAGAGAGAGCCTCATCTACGGCCGAGGCTGGTCCGGAGACACGCTCCTCTGGGCCGAGCTGGGGCGGCAGCGGCGCTGGTCGGCGGCAGCGGGAGCCTGGACGGGCCGGACGGAGGCTGAGGTGAGGCCGCGGGGAGCGGCGCGGCGCGGCGGCCGCCGGGACGCGAACAAAGAGCCGGGACTCTCCTCCGGAGCAGCCCCCCCTCCGGGGAGGCGGCGGTCCCGGTGGGTCGGAGCCTCGGTTGTGTGTCCGGGGGGGGCCGGGGGGCCGAAGGGGACCCGGACGGACGTGAGCCTCCACGTGTCCGGGCGCCTCCTTTAACCCGCCGCAGCTGGCCGCCCACATCTGGGGCTCGCCAGCCTGTGTTTTGATGTGTTACCATGGCGATGCAGGTGCGCGAAGGTGCGCTGGGTCCCGGTGGGGCTCACCTGTCACCTTAGTGGCGTCGACAGAGGCGAGACGAGGCCGACAGGAGCGGGGACGTGCACCCGCCTCCTGCGTCATGGGCTCGCATAGGGACCTGAAGCACGTATGTGTGTGTGTGTGTGTGTGTGTGTGTGTGTGTGTGGACGTGCGTCAACACACGCTCCAAACACAATGCCACCGTCTCGTTATCGGGGGGGTTTTGGGACAAAGCCACATTAGTTGGCTCGACCGGGCCGGGGGTCGGGGGGGGGGGCGCCGGGTGTCCCCCCGGGCCGGACGCGTCTTCTGTCGGACGTGATTTCGTCCACAAACCGGAGACTTTAATCGTTCGGGGCTCCGTTTAGCGGATTTCTGTTGGGGGGGACGCACGTACGCGATGACGTCAGACCCAGCTTCCTGTTGTTTTCAAAACATCCGGTGTGGTGAAAGATGGCGGCGCTCACGGGCCCCCCACTTGGGAGCTGAGGGGATCGGGGGGGGGCTCAGGTCGGCCTCAGAGCTCCTCTTCGGGGGGGGCGGTGTCTGTGGGCGTCTCCGCTGAGCGCTTGGGACGCGTTGCACCGGCCCTAACCCCTCTGTCCCCCGCAGGACCTGAGCGCTTCGGACTGCATGTCCCGCTAGACCCTCCCGCTGGACCCCCCCCCTCTGGACGGGCTCTGGTATGTGGACCGTGTCCCCCTCTGCACAGCGAGGCTTGACCCAGACAGGAGCGTCCCCCAGAAGGTCCGCGCAGACGCACGATGTCTCAGAACAGAGAACTGGTGGTGTTCTACGTCACCTACAAACTCTCCCAGAGGAACTACCCTCTGGACCACAGCGGGCTCCCAGAGGCCCCCAGCAGGACTGACGGACAGTCCCTCACCGCCCAGTCCAACGGGACCTCCAATGGCGCCAGCTCCGGGCCCCCCCCGGCGTCCCCGGGGCCCGAGGCGTCGTTGACGACCAGCCTGGACGCGGTCAAAGAGGCCCTCCGGGACACGGGCAACGAGTTCGAGCTGCGCTACAACTGCGCTTTCAGCAACCTGCACAACCAGCTGCACATCACCCCGGCCACGGCCTACCAGAGCTTCGAGAACGTGATGGACGAGGTGTTCAGGGACGGCGTCAACTGGGGCAGGATAGTGGGGCTCTTCGCCTTTGGCGGAGCCCTCTGTGTGGAGTGTGTGGAGAAGGAGATGAACCCCCTGGTGGGCCGCATCATCGAGTGGATGACCGTCTACCTGGACAACCACATTCAGCCATGGATCCAGAGCCAGGGAGGATGGGTGAGTCTGTGAGGGCCTTTCTAACATTTTCCATATGCAGTATGGCTAGTTTAGTTTCATGTTGAAACGTTAATTAGTTGTTTTCTGTACCTCCCAGTCGTTTTAAAGGTTGTAAAACGGTTTCACTCTTTGTAGTCAGTCTTTGTTTGGAGTCTGTTTAACTGTCATGAAGTTAAACATTCATCAGTTTCATTTTGACCTGTAGTCCAAAGGCTGTGTTGTAATCTTCTCATTTTGTTTCACCCTTCATTTGTGTCTGGATCATTTCGTTGTTACATCACGGTTTATTTCATTCTTCATCTTCTCCATCGTCCCAGCTCTGGGTGAGGTGACTGTTGAGGTGTCCGAGTGGCGCCACGGCCTTGCTCGTACTTACTTCTCTCTTCTACACTAGTGACGCATTTACGCCATCGGAAAAGGGCAGAAATTAATTCTAGGTGCTTTACAGACACCTGAGACCAGACCACAAACAAGCAGCAGTGGCAAGAAAACAAACCCCTCTAACAGGAAGAAACCCTGAACAGGACCAGGCTCCACAAATGAATCTGAAGTGTTCTGCTCAGTAACAAACTTGTGGAGATTCCAAATCTCTTTGCTGGGACCTTGTGTGTGTTCAAGTTAGAATTAACTTAATTTAACATTAAACTGAAACTCCACTTCTCATTGTTGATGTCTTATAGAAAAATCTGTAAACAATTGAGATTGTACTTTTTTTTGTGGTCTTTTTGGGACGTGTTCTCTCACTCTAATCCTGACCCCACTACCACTGTCGCCCACTCATTCAGTCAGAGATTTAAAGTTGAATTGTTATTTCATTAGTCAGCCATAACGGAAGCGGCTGGAGTGTGAGTGACCTTCAGTTTCCTTCCTTTAGTGAAGTATTACATAGTGTGACATTGTGATACCAGAGCGAAATTTCCATATGGTCACATGTTGTCAGGATTCACCACAAAAACAATAATTTCATTTATCTTCCCCCTTGTTGGTCTACAAAACACCGTACAGTGTATGTTCATGTTATGCTTCTGGGCACTTTATTACTTCTTGTTATGTTCCAACAAGAGTGCAACCTACAATTTAAATCCACTCAAGCGATCGTTAAAATATGGTTTGACGTGTTCTGGCCCAGAAACGCTTCCTGTTACCATGGAAACCAACTGCCGTATTTCCTTCTCTGCCCATTCAATATTTCAGCTGTATCTTGATGCAAACTTTGCATCCAATCTTCCCGATCCTTTCCTTTTTTTCTCAAAAATAACGGTAACAAATCAAAATAGGAACACTACCTGAGGTGCCGGACGTCCACGCCCAGTTCAGGCATGTCAGGCATGACAGACTCCTGAGTCACCACAGAGGCAGATGAGGAGCGATTAAAGCTGAGATTCTCCAGTGAATGGAGCAGGACACGTCCCAGGAGCTCTCAGTCTGACACTGTGATTGTGTAGTGCTGTGTACACGTTTATATGGTCCGTGTGAGGCGACAACCATGTGGCCGCCACCACCTCTGCTTTATGGAGAAGCAGCTCATTTCACCAGCGTGTGGAGGAAAGTAAAAAGCTTTGAAATGTAGTGTTCCCTGTCTTAAAATGGGACAGTCCAAATATGAAGGTGGTGTCATCGAACCACTAGGATGGGTTGGTTAAAGCGCTGATCAACCTCCTCTTTCAGGCAGGTGTCTGATTGTACCGGTGATGTGATGTGTGTTTAGAACGAGCAGACCGAATGAGAAGTAGATCTGATCTATTGTGGAGGAGGCTTCGACAAGCTCTATTGATCCACGTTGTGGAAACGAGCTCACCACCAGGTCAAGAAAAAGGTCAAAGAGCCAATAAACAGCGCAGAGATGTGAGACACACAAACACAAGAGCAATGAAACCTGATCCAAGCAGGAGGACTTTATGAAGGCAGGACAAACCTAATGAAGCGCCACAGAAGCTCTTTTTGTTCAAAAATCTGGTGCCGAAGGAACAAAAGGCTTCTGAGTGGAGCGCTGGGGCCTCACCAGTCTGGGTCTCTCCTCTACGATGGCCTCAAAATCCTGGAGGCCAAGACCTGACCAGGCTCTAGATCATCCAGCTGCTGCTCAGAGCCCAGACTGAGGTCTCCAGCGAGGCCTGGCTGTTCCAGCTCCCCTTAATTTACTGTCCAGGGGGACACCAAGCTGGTTAAAATAGTCAACTGTGTCAGGTAAAACAGCTTTGGTGGGTTTTCATCTGTGTCCCAGACGTCATGCGTGTCAGTCAGAGCTGGTTCTGGTGACAGGTGAGCAGAGCCACACTGGTCTGCTCATGTTCTCTTAGAAGACAAACCAGTCTACCAGCCTGGTTCTAGTCAGCCCTCAAAGTTGGCTTCAACCACGTGAAGAAGTGGGCGTCTGCCCCTCAAGAACACTGTCCAGGGTTTATTCTGAGGAGGTGGAAGTGGGCTGTGGTTTGTCTGAGGCAACGTTGAACAGAAGCCGTGAGGGAGGGGGACTTTCTGAAATAGGTTGTTTCCCTCTAGGGATTTTGCTTTTGGCTCATTTTTCCTTTCATCTTGAGATCTTGTGGGTTCCTCAGCTGAGCTCTTAGTGGTGTTAGACCCGTTTGTGACCGGTCAGGGGCCCAGGCCACCATTAACCAGCGCTCTCACCTTTATGTCTACCAGGAACGTTTCGCCGAACTCTTCGGGCAGGACGCAGCTGCAGAGAGCAGGAGGTCTCAGGAGCGCTTCAGGAGCGGGATGCTGGTGTGGATGAGCCTGGTGGCGGGGATCGCCATCGGCTCGTACATTGTGAAGAAGCTCCTGTGAGGGTGGACCCCCCCCCGTCCTACCTGCTCCTCTCTCTGGTGAACCTGCTGATGATGTTTACTTTTTGTTTTTCTTCCTCTACAAAATAGAGAGCAGGAAGACGTGCTCCCTTTTGTTTCTCTCTTCCCTCATGTGACATTGTTCGGTCCACAGGGACAGACAAAGGTTTTCTAGTCAAACGGTTCGATTCAGTGAACCAAGTGTTTCTTGTGTGCCTTTATTTCTCCGGCTGATATTTTGTATTTTTTTTCCAGTTTCCATTTTGTCACCTGTAGAAAAGCTGAACTGTGTGATGGAGGGAGTTGGTGTGTGTTGGGCCTCGGCTGCTCTATATGTCTTATCTATGATAGCTCTGTTGCCATATGGAGAGTGAACACATAGATGTAGCTTCCTACCTACAGCTCCCGTTTCCTGTTAACCATTCCTGACAACACGTGACGTCGACCGCCGTAATTCCAGGTTCGATGTATCATTATTGTGTTTCATTTGTTCTCTGTCACTGTTTTGGTGTGAATGGTGAACAGAATTAATTAAAAATAGAACCTGCTAGGCGAAACACACATGCAAAACTACATTAACCTAAAAAATAACTTATTTACTTGATGCGTGCATGTGTGTGTTGGTGATGAACAGTTTTAAAGACTCTTCTCCCATGAGTCATCTCTGCCTCTGTTTTCATTTTTCCCTGTGTGTGTGTGTGTGTGTGTTTGTGTGTGTGTTAGACCTGGTAAGTGGACAGCCATGCCTTGGAACCTCCGGGTTTATCACACAGTAACTGATGAAACCAAACCTGGTAGCAGCAGATCCATCATGTTACGTAGCAACAAACAGAGGAACCGTGAAGGTGGTTGAGGGATTCATCAGCCTGAGCTTGTGTATAATCCATACATCCATCAACATCTGATCAAGGTCAACACTTTAATGGCAGTTCTGACAATGGAAACACATCCAAATGCCAAAGTCATCGTCCATCTTTTTTGTTCTTGTTATTGCGTAATTTATGTTAAAAGTGATAATAATGCCATTTTGAGTGATGTTTAAGGACTTTTGGTGCTTAGAAAAAAACTATCATCTCTAATATTTTATTCCATTCAGCTGTAATTGTGTGCGTCTTGACTGGTGAAGTTAAATACCTGTATTCCAGCGTTATTCTGCCTCACAGTCCTCGTCATTAACACCCTTCAGCTTTGTGCTCAGTTGATTGAGGCCTGGAGGCCGAGTCAGCATGGCGAGACACTTTATCCTGCTGTTCAAAAGGCTGCTAGTGAGCCCTGTTTCCATGGGAGTGTGTGTGGGTGTGGGTGGGTGTGTGTGTGTGTGGTCCATGCTTGAGTTCATGTCGGCGTAAGCGGGCCGAGGTTTCCCAGCATCCAGCTGTTTGGTGCTGTGTGTTCCCTCGGTAAGCAGCGCACGCCCTCAGCCAGTCATGTGACCACGCCCTCCCTGAGCGCTCTGTGGTGACGCCCTGCACCAGGGGGCGGCTCACCTCCAGGCCCCGCCTCCCCCCAACGCAACACGCTGTGGTGGACGGGGTGTTGTGTTCGGGCTCACCTGCTGGGTCTGGACCCTGGACCCTACCGGGGTTGGTCACACGTCCTCATGCTCGGCTCTTCTCGTTGCACCACCGTCGATCACCTCTTCCTCTGATTTACACACATCAGTCGACGCCAGATTGATCAATAACACTGTAAGAAGAAAGAAGCACGTTTTCAGACCATTTAAGGTTAAACAATTTTAACTCTATCTTTGCGGCAGGTGTACATATGAGCACACGCGCTAGGTATTTAACCAGATTAGTATGCTTTGTAATAGTGTAAAAAAAAAGTGTGGCCACAGTTTTTTTTGAAGTGTCCTCAATTTTGCTGAAACCCCGCCACATTTAAATTGTTGATGGCTGTGAGAGGTTCGGTTTTCAGATTGATGATTTACAAGTAAAAAACTAGATGTCTGACAGGCTTCATGTTTTGTTTTACCCCCATGTGAGATGGTCTGTCCATGTCTCCCGATGCCATTGTAAAAATTTGAATTCCACCAACCCCAATAAAACTTATGTTCAAGGACGTGCTGAGTGGCTGTGTGTGGATACTGTCCAGTGAGACACTTTTAAACGACAGCTTTTTATACTGAAAGACATTTACATGCCAGAAGGTAACAGAAACACTTAGATTCGTGCCTGTAAAGGATTTACACCATAGAACAAATCTGAAGTGTCAAACCAAATATACCGAGGGGATGGACCCTCCCACCGCCAAGACTGACTACGGATGTGGACGGCCATCAGACACCTCCTCTACGTGGACGACATCACGCTGTATGTATGAGACCTCCAGGGTCTACAGCAACGGGACATCATTCAGTCTTGACAAGTGTCAGAGTCAGCTTTGTGTCAGCTCTTCACATGTGCAAGACGCACCAAGAATCAAGATGACATGTCTCACTGTCCCACACGTAAACAAGCCAGGGCAGGACAGGACAGGACAGGACTGACCGTAAAGAACAGCAAGGTGTGAGTGTGTTTGGTGCAACCACAGTCAATGACAGCAGCAATGGGCAGAAGGCTGTTGGTGGGGTAAATGTGGGGAGGGGAGTGGTGCACCAACGACCCTCCTGGCTGTGTTCCCTCTGGGCTGCTGGACTCACAAGTCCTTCTTATCCAGGAGGGTGAAGGGCGGACCACGGTGGATCACTTAACTCGCGATACAAAGTGGAAGGGGTCCAGGGAGGGGACCAGGGGTCCAGGGAGGGGACCAGGGGTCCAGGGAGGGGACCAGGGGTCCAGGGAGGGGACCAGGGGTCTAGGGAGGGGATCAGGGGTCCAGGGATCTCTGAAGTGGGAGCGATCCCTGATGGCCCAGGACAGGCTGGCTCTCTGGTCTCACTGCTCTGAGGTAGTCCCCCTACCAGGTAGTCCCCCTACCAGGTAGTCCCCCTACCAGGTAGTCCACCTACCAGGTAGTCCACCTACCAGGTAGTCCACCTACCAGGTAGTCCACCTACCAGATTGCAAGATATCGAGGACAGATGCAAATAATCTGGGAGTCCACCAGCATCAGGAAGCTTAAGGAGGCTACCAGGAAGGCGGCCACAGCCACAGACTCCCAGAGTAAGGCGAGGCCTGAGGACTCAGCTGAATGGAGGGAACAAAGTCCTGCTCCGATATACTCCTCTCTGCCCGTCATCTGATCCCCGCTGGTGTGATAACGTGACCAAAGGTGGCATCAAGACCAGGAAGTTCCTCTCAATGCGTGGCGGCTTCCAGCCCAGAGACGGGGGTCTGGTGAGCATCAGAGCGATGCCCCCAGAGACCAGGTGGAACAACAGCTGGAGCATCCTAAGAGGACCCCCTGCCTGGCCTGGACCACCAGCAGACACAGGAAGTGGCTGAGACCCTCCCTGGAACAGGCTGGACTGAAGGACAGGACAGAGGTTGTGATGAGGGAGCACAGGAACAGGCTCTGAGGGGCAGAAGGTCTACCACACCAGGAGGACCAAAGTGAAGACGGCAAGGAGGCCCTGAGACAACCCAGCACATGGAACAACACAACCCAGGAGCTGGTCTCTGTTGGACGGGAAACTCCAAGGTCAACGTGGGACCCACCAAACAAGATCCTGTGGGACGTCCAGATCCTGACTGACCAGTAGTGATGGTGAAGCAGTAGAAAAAGTGTCGTAGTGACAGATGTGGTGGGCCCTAACAACAGCAACATCAGGAAGGAAGAGCACGAGAAGCTGGAGAAACACTACTACTACTACACTACTACTACTACACTACACTACTTCTACACTACTACTACTACTACTACTACACTACTACACTACACTACTTCTACACTACACTACTACACTACACTACTATTATACTACTGCTGCCACGGCTACTCTTATCACTGCTGTACAACAACTATTACTACTGTCCTTTAAATAAGCCCAAACATTTGCATTTGTGGTCATCGTGAAGCTTGACCCATCTAGTGAGATGGAGTGTGAGTAAAAACAAGTATGTTCACATTTATCTAAAAAATAAGACACTTGCATGACAAATGCATCCATTTTAGAACAAAGACATAATTCTCATTTTCTCTTATTCTCCAGATTACCTTTAGTTAGCAACACACTCATCTCGTGTGTGTGTGTGTGTGTGTGTGTGTGTGTGTGTGTGTGTGTGTGTGTGTGTGTGTGTGTCCTGGTTCATGTGAGTTACCCACTTTATCCCTCCCTCATGTGGACTCTGCTGCTCCCCTGGTCACTCCTCCACTAAATAAAGCTCTTTTTAAACAAGCCCTTTCAGTGTTCCACACGTGTTCCAGACGTGTTTATCTCGTCCCCACTGAACCTTCACGTTATCACACAGATTATTCTGACCGAGCTGGAATCTCTCCGTCAAACAGGTTGGGTGTGTGTTCCTGACGCTCCTCTTTTGTTTATTTTTATTTTATCTATCTATCTGCACTACATGGAGTCTCTTGGCAAGTTTTTTAAGAGCTGGACGTTGATTTTTATTTGATTTTCTTTTACATTTTGACCATCTTTTCCTGAATTTGAGAAGAAAAGAGCTTTCTTAAATTAGACTCTCTCCATTGAGAGGAGCATTCTTGTTTTTGTGCCAGTGGCCTCGATCTCTTCCTCGGGCCTCTACACTCAACCAGAAGCGTATGTGGTGACTCAGTGTGTAGGTGTTCAGCACACAGACCTTGTTCTTTCCGTCCAGATCACCTGAGCACATTCCTCTGCGGAGGGATCGGGCTGTGACTAACGTCCTTGTTGCCTCATCAAAGCAGCCACTTGCCTCAGGGATGCCAAGATGCTCCGCTGGTACCAGAGAGCTCTGGCTCCCTCACATCTGACCATGCCTCTCGAATAATCAGAGACACGGCGCCTTCCTCGCTCTTGCACACACCTCTGACGGCCCGTGCTGCTTATGAATAGCTGAGAACAGGAACAGATCGATTCAGGTGTTAGTCAACAGCGTTTTTGCCATTTTGCCATCATACGTATGTCAGCAAAGTTAAGGAAATAAAACATTGATTTTATTAATGCTGGATTCATCCATTACGCTCTTCATCTGTGCAACAAACACCCTGAACACCTGAGGTCTGTTAAGTCTGTCAGCTCTCAAAATCCCATCATCTAATGGAACTTTCTCTTAGATGCTCAGATTGCTTTCCCAACTCTAGAACCTAATGTGATTTTAATGTTTGAAAGTTCTCTATCTACACACTATTTTTGTGCCTTTGTAAAGCATTCTGAATTGTTCTATACAAATAAAGGTGGCTAGAAGCTTTAAAACCCAACTACAATTAAAGAAGCATGCATCATCCTCGCTCTTCTTGCTTGTTCGCGGGACTAGCTAGAGGAAGACGTGGCCACTTCCTGCTACCAGCAGAGGGCGCTGTGATCAGACGCCTTCAGGACTGAGCTGATATTCACAGAAAAGTCAAGGCACCTTGATACTTTGAGAGAGTATATGGTAACAAAGGCTGTTCAAAGGGACTTTGGATAGCTTTGTCTTCTTTGATCTTTGTTATTTCTGTCTTTGTTGTTTCTTGTTTGATTTTTGTCTTTAGTCATCCTGTCAAAAAAACAAACTCTGGGAGTGGGGTCATTTGCTTTTCAACTACCAGTAACACACCTTCACATATGAGAGGGGACGAGTTAGGCAAACACTTTTTCAGTCCTTCAGTGTTCAGAGGGAACATCAAAGCAGCGATTGTGAGCAGATGTTTAGAGTCCAGCTGTGCTCAATCCATTTTTTTTAGACCACAGCACATTACTAACACCACACAGAACTATAAAGAGATAATCACTTAAAACAATTTAAGGCTGAGTTTAATCTATGATTGTATTGAAAGAAATATTGAAATGTACAAGTAGACAAGTCATCCCAGTAATGACCGACAACATACAGACACCATTAACCTTAGACACATTGAATCATTTAACTTTGAAGATGACTGTATTGTTATATTTCTTTTAAACATAGGTATGTAAATAAGAATATTACAATAGTCAAATGTAAGATTCAACAAATTTAATTTTAACAGTTTGTTTGATTTTGATTGAATAAAAAAAAAAAATTAAAAAAGAGAGAAAGAAAAGAAACATTACAATCCATCAAAACCATGTACGGGGTATGCAAACAACATCAATAAATTATGTTTACATTTCTTTCTTTTGCCATTGCATTTTCAGATAAGCATCATTAGGGCGAGTAAAGGTCAGCAGAGAGTGTTTGTCAGTGCTGCTCATATCCACGACTACATGGAACAAAGGACAGAACACTCTCCTACAAGCTGGACATAGAAAAAGTAATGTATGAACCCAGTCATTAAAGAAACATATCTATATTTATATATATATTTATATATATATATATTTATCGGCCCTCTTCCAGCTTAAACAGAAGGGTGAAGTCCCACGTGACTACTGCTAGTACTCCCATTTCCCAGCCCCGCCCACCCTCCTCATCTCCACTCTAGCTTGTAGGCATCTTGGCAGTCGTTCCTTCAGGAACAGAAATGTGGAAGATGTGGCCAATGCGCAAGAAGAAGCATCTGAGTACAGCCCGCAACTCTGGGATCAGGTCAAACTGCATCATTTCACATAGATGGGGGTAATAACACGAAGCGTGGGGCTTGAACTGGAAGACAAGAGAGCAACAGAGTGTACCATCACCTTCTGTCTGTGAACTCGTGCACATACGACACACACATTTGCATTTGCAAGTAAAAGAGTGTGTGGGAGGATCTGATGCTGCCTTTAACGCCAGTTGAATGATTCCATCAATTTCTCCAATGTTTTATTGACTTGTTCTGCTTCAGGTTGTTTTTTAGCTATTAAACAACATTATTTGAGACTATTTTGTTCTCAAATGGCCCACATGTGCCGTGTCATTGGCTACACTGAGTCACTACTGACTCATTCACTCCTGTGTGTTTGAGTCATGGATGAAATTTGAATGTACAATCAAAGAAAAAAAGAAAAGGGTAGAACATTCCTAAATGTGTCACATAGAAGGTGGTTCCTACTTCCTTTCCCGTTGCTGGGTCGTACCTTGTCGTTGGGCAGCCGTAGTGTTTTGGTGAGCAGCAGCATCAACAGGCTGTTCCAAGCTTCCCTGTGACTCTCTGAAGTTAGACTAATGAAGTAGTCCAAGGCCTCCCCGCACATCCTAAAGGACAAACCCAGACACCCTATGAACATTTCTGTTGTTATCATCACTGAAGGGTCGGCCACGCCTGCACAAAACGGCACATCTAAAGCACATTAACGGTGTGAACAGGCCAACCCACCGCGCGGCAGCTTCAAACCTACACCATTTTAAAACGGTTCATCCAGCAAGTCAACCAAGAGCTTTCATGAGCACGGCTGTCACCCTTGAAATGAAAGGGTTAGAGATTCAAATGAGTTGAATCTTTCAGCTGAGGAAGATCAGAATGTAACCACTCATGAACCCTAAAGGTGGACGGGTCTTCTGGAAACATATTCATGTTTTCACCCTAAATGATTTCTTGTGCTCGGAGGCCCAGTGTGTTGAGAGTGTGTCATCACGAGGGGAGCTCAGTCGTGCGGTTGGACTTGTGAAATGACGCTAAGCAAGGCAGAGCGCTTCATGGTGAAACCTCAAGGGAAAAACCAAAATGTCCAGTTTCTGCCACAGAGCTCAGAAAGTCCCCGTGTGTCCTCAGAGGTCTTCCACTTACAGCAGCAGGCGTGTCTGGATGTCGGGCCACGAGTCCTGAAGCTTGGGGTCAGAATACATCTTAAACAGGATCCTTAAGCTGCACGCCAGGCTGCTGGTCTCCTGCTTCAACAGGTTGGGTTTGGACTTCCCTTTAAAGCCTGAACAGAAGAAGCAGGAGGGGTAAACAGAGGACGAGGTTTGTGTGGTCCGTCTGTCCACACAGACAGAACCCTCAGGGACATGAATCCATCACCGGCAGCCTTCTGTTTAATACTAAGATAAGTGTGTGTGTTAATGTGTGTAAACATCACAGCCCTGGTGCTCCACACACACTGAGCTGCTGAAATAAACACATATGACTTTATAGACACGGGTCTGTTTGTGTACAAGTAAACAAGATGGTGAAGTTCAGCTGATGTTGAGGTGAGCGTTCAGGTGTTCACCTGCCCTCCAGAGTGCCGTCCTTTGCTCACTGTTGGAGTTGAAGTCCTTAGCAAAGGTGTGAGACTCCAGCAGACAGTCGAGCAACTTGAAGAGGTGAGCAGAGGTCATGTGCACGTACATGCCCTGGTCCGGGCCCGCCTCGGCCTCAGCGTCCAACTCCCCCAGAGCATTGCGCTAACAGGAAGAGGTTGAGGAGAGCCGTGATGGCCTCAGCTCTTCTGCTGGGACACTGGCCTCAGAGGGACTCTCCTTACCTGTGCAGCCGCCATGCTTTCGGCATCTTCTTTCTTGCTGGTCGTTGGGTAGAAGACGATGTTGTCGATGGTCTGGATCAACTCCAGCTGCACCACACACTTGATGAGCAGCCCAGCAAACAGCTTCTGGTCAGACACCTCTGTGGACAGAAGACACGCCCCTGTCAGAGCCACACCCCCCTGAGGCCAGGCTCAGGGACGCCTTCAGGAATTCACACTTCTTATTTCACGTTGGTGAACGTGGGAGTTCAGCGAGGGGCCTACGGGGGTGAAGGTCCGTCTGGACCACAAGCACCAACCTGAAGGCTTCATCACACTCTGATAAGAGTTTGGTCGCTGATCCCTGGTCCCAGGGAGTGCCCCCGGTTATTAATTAACATTAATAATCAAAGTGATTCACTTCATTAACTACAACTGTAATTCATTAAGTGTAATCATTGATTATCATCAATAGTCAAACTCTTATGTTGTAATGATTTGACAGCCTCATTGTGAACACAAAAGTCTGATTGACCTCTTCAGTGTTCTGAACCGTGTTTCTCAAGTTGACTGGCAGCTTCAGTCTCTGTCTTATGACGTCTTATTAGGACAGCGGTCCCTCTGGTTCGTCCAGATGAGCAAGTGTCCTGCTGCCTGCCCCATGGAGCTGCAGTAGAACACCGTGGACACACCCTGGACGCTTCAGCACCGTCAACCACTCCCGCGGGTAAAAGAGTGTTGAATGTTGCTCAACCATAACTGGGACTCACTGGTCATGGACTTGCACTTCCAGGTGTCCTCGCTGGACATCTGGCTGGGTCCTCTCTCGGACAGCGCCTTGTCGTAGCTACTCTGGGACTGGCTGTCAAAATCTGTGTCCTGGGGATGTGACAGCAAACACCAACTTCAGCACAGAAGGGAAAGCTTCACAGCTGCTGTGATTACAAGAACCAGGTTTCTCACAAAATATTTGCCATCTGCCGTTTCGTCCTCCTGCCCAGCCGGTCTCCAAGTCAACAATCTACCACGAGAAACGGGGAGAACAGGATTGTGGTTTGACTTCCTGATCTGCTTCTGTTCACTCACCTTTATGTCCAACTGGATTGTCCTGATGAACGCTTTTATTAAAATAAACATATAGAAAGGAAGCAGTAAGGATCAGGGCTCACGCGTGAGGGCTGGTGCTCTGGAAGATCTCCAGCATACAGGAGCAGGTGATGTTCCACACCTCGTCGTTGAACTTCTCTCCATTCAGAATCACCAGGTTTTCTAGGCAGTTTGTCCCTGAGCGAGCCAGCTGCTCGTTGTCTGCACAAGAGTTGGGAACAACGTGAGACGGTTGACAGAAAGATGGTTCACCTGTCAGAATGTGAAGGCAGCATTCATCATCAGAGCATTTTTGTCACAAAAAAAGGACATGTGCAATAAACCTGCTGGTTAATGCACAGCATTAATGAAGATGATCCCACGGTTGAATAACTACGTGGCAGGCGGTTTGTTGGAAGTGGCAGAAGCTCCAGAATGACACCTGCTGTCTTTTTGGTTTTGAATTTGTCCCAAAAGTCACAACCTTCAATCCCATTTAAAAACTATGTGGATGCTGCCCCCAGCGGCCCCCAGCTGCACTGCAGGTAGAGTCTGAAGACCACGCCCATGTTTAATGTCCACCGCGCTTGTTCCTGAGTGTGAACACCGACCTTGCCTGACGCACCACTGGAGCTGTGTGAAGATGTCAGCCAACAGGATTTCGCTGAGAGGCTCATAAAACTGAGTGAACACGTCACAGATGGCGTACAGCGCATGGTTACAGGTCGTTGTCATCCACTCGGTTTTCTGAAAGGAAACATTACTTGATGTGAGCCGCATTTTTAAAATTGATTGTGGATTTAAGCACCCAGAGACATAAACGCATCCAGTGGGACATGTGACCTCTGTCTGCTGCTCTGGGAGTTTCATATTGTCGAAGATGCGGAACACGATCCTGAAGAGATCTTGCCACCAATGCCTCTCAAACGTGTGTCCGTAACTCTTCATGATCTCGAACATGACTGTGAGGCCCCTGCGTGAAGCACACAACGTTTATTTGTCATTTAATATCTACCAGCAGGCGTATGCTCGGAGAAATGACAGGATATCAGCGTGTCCAAACCAAAGGTGGACAGATGGAGCAGAAAAAGCACAAAGGTGCAAAAGTGTAATGCAGCATGCATCTTGAGCCCACGCTGTGATTCAGTGGTGTGGGTGATCGTTAGATGACTGTAGTCATGACCTGCCTCCACATGAGCATTTCACCACATGGAACTGAATTAGCTGTATGTCTAAAAATTAAAAAATTGAAATGATAAAATTTCCCTATTTTTGTTAAACATCTCAAAAGTAGAATATTTTTCAGAATAACAAAAGCCTATAATCTGTTATTATCCATCTATAGATTAAGCAGTTCATCTGAACACTTCAAATGATCTGATCCCAATCCTTAAAACTGTCCACATCAGGGACTACAACAGAAGAGTGTTTGTAGGTGATATCACTCCTCACAGCAAATAGAGCAGAAACAAAGTGGTTCACAAAATAAAGAAAACGGACTTTTCCCTTTAGCTGAAGTCCTTTCCTACCTGGTGCGGACATCCAGTTTGCAGCGGCTGATGATACAGGACAGCTCGAACAGGATTGGGAACCAGCCACGAACCCAGACACGATCTCCAGGAGCAACGTTCATGTCGTCACTGGTGTATTCTCTCAGGGTCTGACAGACAAGGCGGCACAGATACTCAGTCTTGGATTATGAAATCACCTCTGAAGGATAAACATGTCTGCTTCAAGTTTCAGGTTCACTTTTCAAGGCAGCAGCTCAAACAGACCAGGTGCTCCCACCTGCGGCTTTTGGGACACGTATCTGGCACAGTGGCGGATGAGGCGGATGGCCTCCATGCTGGTGTCAGGGAACGCTGTATTGCACACAAACTCTGCCAGGCATTTCACCACGTCTTGGAAGGAATCGATAGCAGCTGCAAAGTGGTCCTTGAAGGTGTTCACTGAGTTTGAACAGTCGAGAAAGAAAGGGACAAAGAAAGGGACAAAACAATCACGAATCAGCCACTTGGCTGCTTGACAGCCGAGATAAACTCAAACAGATTCAAGGAGGAAAGAGAGAGGGCTCTACTCACTGACAATATGGCCAGTGGTCTGGAAGGCCAGCTCAACTATGGTCTCATCGTGGTCGGAGGCTGCTTGATGGAACACTGAGAATATGTTCTTCCAACCTGACCTGATGTTGGCGGCCTGTGAGTTCACCATCTGAGCCACGCATCTGATCACCATGTCTCTTATAGTGGGAGACCTACGGCACATCACACACTCTCGTACTGACCGCTCCAACACCAGGAAAACAACAAACATTCCTAAACAACCGCAACCAATAATGTGCAACTACAATGAAATTGTACATTTCACATTGTGTTTAAAAAGCCCTTTGTCTTGATCCTGAATAACATCACGTGAATATTGTCAGAACTTTACCTGTTCTTCTTCACTATGTGCTCAAAAGGCCGGAGGAAGTCTTTTTGAAATCGGAAGTTGGCCAGTTCTCCTTTTTCCAAGAACTTCATGGACAGCTGCCTCAGTGAATCCACAGCGAAGATTGCTACGTCTTCATTGGGGTTACAGCCCACCTACAGCCAGAGACAACAACAACAACTACAACAACTACAACAACTCCATCATCATCTGCTGATCTAAAGGAAACCACAGGTCAAGGCCAGGTGTCCTCTCATTACTTTACACATGTGAAAACACTTTAAATACCTTTGCTTTTTCCCATCATTGCATTGACTAAGTACTCTCTCAGCTTTATGAAAGAATATTCCCAAATTTAACATAAGCCCCCCAAAATGAAGGAGAAGGTGTGTGTGTATCTGTATATACATTTAAATTAGCTGAGAAAAATCAAGGTGAGAGTGGAAGGCCAGAGTGTCACATCTACACAGTTGTGACACTCTGGCCTTCGACCATACAAGTACTCAGAAGTATTTGCAAACATGCCGTAGAACTATTTGTTTTTCTGTCTTAATCTATTGTCTATTGATTATTTTTTATTTAATTGCCTTTAAAATAAAAAGTTATCAAACTCTTTTTTGACAATAAACAGCCAGAAAAGTCAGAGAAAAGGGAAAAAAAGGTGAAAATGATTCAAGGACTAATATATTTTACAATAATACACAATCTGGTGTGTTCATTTATAGGTTGATGAAAAGTGTGTGTGTGTGTGTGTGTGTGTGTGTGTGTGAGCCATGGGGGCAGTCTTCTCTTTGTTGTGTGTGAATTGTGGACCACCAACCTTGTTGAAGTGGTCTCCTATCACCTGCCAGATGCGAGACCACTGCAGCCTGATGCGGTTCATGTTGTAGTAGGAGATCTCTACAATCTTCTGGAGGCTGAACATGCGCGGCTGGTGTGCTGAGGCCAGCTCATCCATAGAGACGGCACACAGCCAGCGCACAAAGTCCACTAGAATCAAGAGAGCAAGGCCAGATAAGCACCCTCCCTGTTAAGGAACACAAAGAACCTGAAGCAACATCTCACTCACCTATCGCGTTTCCATCAAGTCTGGTGGATCCTGTGAAGATCCTGCACACACAGATGTTGGGTTGACATACCGAGCACCCGTGGGTGGGGTCACAAAGGTGTGATCTGTTCTTACCTGTCCACTGCTACCACCACACTTTGAGAGCTGGTCTCTCCAACAGACTCCTGGATGTGAGCGATTTGTCTTTTGTCTTGACTTCCAACCACATTGCCTCAAAAACGTAGAAAAGCTAAGTGAATACACGTAACCTGTCTAGTGTCTTCACAAAGGTTCATGCAGGGATGTGTAAACACAGAGATATCAATACATCAGATTAGGAGGAGACCTCTTTACCCCAAACATAAACTGGGGAAAGAGAAGCCTCAGGGTTACCTTTGAAGTCTGATATAATATATAAATGATGCACTGGTCTCACCCAGTCCAAGAGGCATGAACTCCTCTGCGCCTGGCGGTAAGCCCTTGATGTTCAGCTCTTTTTCACGGACCACTCCTGAGATGTAGCGGGGTTTCACCCCCGTTCCGATCAGCTGCGCAAGCTCCAGCTGACTGATGCACCTCAGAATCTAGAATATGGAGGAAACAAAAGAAAAAGGTCAAACTGGCACTTCAACTCCCCGACTACCTCCTACAGGGGGACCCAGCTGTGTACATTTGACATATAAACATGTTAACTACACAACTAAAAATCTAATGTGATGAAGATGTGGTCTGGCATCTTAGGTCTGACAAGCCTGGCTCAGCCAATGAGTGTTTGACATTAATATTACTTAACTATTCACAGAGACGTGATGACCTTCATTTACCAAGTGCAAGGTCAATCAGAACTTATTTTTTAATCCTAAGAGAGCAGAAGCTGCCAGTCTCCTGTACGTGTACTGGGAGCTACCAGCTGGTGAGGATGAGGTCCTGCCCAGTCAAAACAAGCATGAGCACCTTTTCAGCTTCATTTCAAGAGAAGAAGATTTGAATGGAACTGCAGATGAAAATGGTCCTAGAGGCCGATTTAATCTTCAAATGAAAGTACATGTCCTGATCATATCCTACAGCCAGACTGCTCTATCAGACCTGGAGTAATACCAGTAGGAGCCTGGTCAGTGTCCCTGTGGTGTGATGCAGCTGAGGAGGACATTAGCATCTCCCTGTTGCCTTTAAAACAGGCCTGAGTCTGTCCTCTTCAAGGCCTACACACAAAACCCTTAACTGTGATTGCAAATACCTCTAAAAGGTATTTTGAAGTTTTGGATTTAATTTGTAAATTCTATTGACTCAAACAATGAAAACAGACTTCAACATTTCATTTACACACTCCTGATCAAGATCTCAAAGTAAGAAAAACTCCCTTTCTCTGTGCTTTGGTCCACGTTTGTGCCTCCTCATGCTGTAAACGTCAGTTTCAACAACTAATTCAATGTTCCTGGTCTTGATGTGGAAACACTGGCATCACGCCTGCCTCAACAAATTCTTGAAGTAATCAACAAGAACGATGGAACTGCTCATTCCTCAGTCACTTCTTTAAACTTTTAAGACAATTTTTGAGGTTTTTTTCAGTTATGGTCTGAAACTATTTCAGTTGAATTGTTCCTTTCAACAAATTGCTCATTTTTACTCACTCATTTTTATCTCTTTCTCTCATTATTTCTTTTTACAGTTTGAAGCTCTACATAGAATCTTCTTAAGGTCCAGGAGCAAAAAATACAAATTCTTGTCATTTTTGCGCTGGTCTTGTGATTTTGATCAGGAGTGTATGTTTCACTTGACAGTGGTGGAGGAGTGTGTCTGTTCTCCTCGTGTCCACACGGCTCCTCTCCGGGTCTCTAGTCCCGTCCTAAAGACATAAACAGGGCTGGCGGGCCTGTCTCTGTATGTTAGTCCTGATGAGCCGGAAACGTGTCCAGAGTGAAACCAGCCTGTTGTCCAATGGCAGCAGGCCAGGTTCAACCCCCCCCCACACACACACACACTCCCTCTACACCCCCCTCTGAAAGCTGCATGGATCTTTCCGCTGCATCATAACCACTTTATCCCTTTCCCGCTCAGTGAATACCTCATGCCAGGAATTGCCCAGGTAGTTCCCGTCGGTGTGAGCCACGGTGATGAGCGTCTTGATGGTGTCGATGTTCTTCTGCTTCATCTCGGTGATGCTGGAGCTGGCGGTCAGCAGGGTGAACCGAGCCAAAGCTTGGACGTAGGCATCTCGCTCCAGCTACAAAGAGGAAGGCCGCTTTCAAACACGCCGTCAAACAGGCCGCCGTCACAAGAGCAGAGCTCTGGTGAGGCCACAGGTCGCGGTGTCGCCTTCATCGGTGAAGGTCAGCAGACCTGCATGTTGAAGATGCACGCTATCCTGATGGCACAGCGGATCCCCTCCAGACACAGGGAGGCCACCTCGGGGTCGTCGCAGTCCTGGAGGCCCACGCTGAAGGCTGCCAGCAGGGGGGTCCACGCCAGCTACAACACAAGCACAGCCGTCTCAAAAACCTGGACGTCACCAACCGTGATGCTTCACCATCCCACGCGTGTCCACGCAGCTAAGAAAAGCGCCGACCTTGAACATGGGCCTGACGTGCTCCAGGTGTGTGGCACTAAAGAACGGAGCCTGGGCGTGGCTGACGGCCTCCATCAGGGCTTTGGCCGTCTTGGCCATCTGCTCCATCTCCATGTTGTACAGCAGACGCCGCTGCTTCTCATTGGCTACACCTGGAGAGGGAGGAGCCCAGACGTTTGAGTTCCCTCAGGCCGACGTGGGACAGGCCGTCCGCTGTGAGCACTCTGAACTACCGATGGACGAAGCCACTGGTGCTTACTCTGCTTGGTTGACTTTGGTGTGATTGAGAACTCTTTGCTCTCTTTTATTGCGATCTTCTTGCCGGCAATTTCATCATATATTGTAGACAGATACTCTTCAGGCAGGTCCTTGCTGTCGTTGATACCACGATTCATCTTAATGTACTGCTCCTTTGTCATTTTGTTCTTCACCTACATCAACAGAAGAGTCCAGAAAAGTCAGTGAGGAGCATCTGGCCTGACTAAAACACTTGTCATGGCTGGGAGGTCACATTTCTGGGGCTGCAAAAGTTGTTTATTTTAAAAAAGACACCTGCAAACTGAAAACACCTGGATACACCTGTGGAGCAGCGGGTGAGGGCTTTACCTGAGGACTGTGCAGGTCTGTGGTGAGCATGATGATGGAGTAGGCCAGCACGTAGGCCGTGTCCGCGCTGGCAAACAGAGTCTGTCTGCAAAGGACCACAAACGGCAGTCAGAAGCTCAGCTGAAGTCCACCGCAGGGCTCCACAGACACTTACCCCTGATTACATTCAAGAAACCGAGCAGCAAACTTCTCCATTAGCCTGTCAATCTTCTGTGCCTCCCCAGGCAGCCTGAAGCCTTCCAGGAAGGTTCTCAGAGCCGACACAAAGTCCCGCCCACAGAAGTCGAGCTGGTCCACGTAACAGTACATCACTTCCTTGTTGAATTTGACATTCTCGCTGAGGAACTCCCCGACCTGCGTCTGTGAACAGACATGAAGTGGTGTGGGTAACATAGAACAGCTGAGCCCTTCAGAACACGGTCAAGTGTGATCCCTCACCGTGTCCAGTCTCTCCTCTTGGTGCAGGAACTGGGCGATGTCCTCAGCCGTGAGCCCCAGCATGCTCTGGTCCTGCAGGTACTGGATACCACGCTTTGGTTTCTTGTTGAAGCTGTGGAGTGAAGAAGAAGCAACATTACTGCTAATCCTCCTTAACAAGGAACAGAAGTTACCAAAGAGAACTTCAATCCTGAACCAGATCATTTATACCTTATTTTGATCTTGTATAGCTTAAAGGAGAAGATGAGTCTGTATCTCATTCATTGTCTTAAACATTCAAATAATAATAACAATAATAATAACAACAACAACAACAATAATAATAATAACAATAATAATAATAACAATAATAATAATAACAATAATAATAATAATAGTAGTACAGGGCTCGGCTCTTTCAGAACTGGCAACAGCAAGTCCTTCATAGAACTTTCTTTTAATGAATTTATTTTGTCTAACGTTATTTCATTTGCTTTGTTCTTCTCTACTGACCAAATGGTCAAGAGAGGTCACCTGATGTTAGCAGGATACACCCTGGACAGGTCACCGGCTTCAAGCTTCAGAATAATGTTCTGGATCTCTTCTAATTTGTTTTGGTAACCTCACCCCTTCCCTCTTTCCTCTACTTTTTTAAATTAGAGCTATAGCCTATAAACTTTAAAACAACGTTGCATGCGTCTCATAGAGCTGCTGCAGCCATTTCTCCTGGTTAATGTTTTCTTTCTCAAACATACTTTTGTATTTTCCCTCTGTAATTTACCAGAATCCCAGGATTCACTTTCCAAATTGGGCTTCAACATGCAGAGAATATTGAATTTCTGCCTGAATGCAATTATCCCTCATATCATGGCCCATTAGTTTATGCTGATGCAATAATGTGCTCCACTTTTCAAACCCTGAATTTGCATATTTATTTATTTATTGGTGAATAAAGCCAGAAGCTTTGATTCAACAATGAGAAGGTGGAGGTGCAGTGGTGAGGTTCCAGGTTTGCATCCCCTTTCCTTCCTTTTCTGCAGTTATTATGGATTCTCCCCCACAATCCAAGAACGTGCCTGTGATGTTACGGTCTAAAAGAGCCAGAGTGGGAGTTAATACTGAATTGGTGACCTGTCCAACATGTATTCCTTCCTTTTACCCAGGAAAAGTTGGAATAGACTGCAAATAAGCAGTGGATAAAAGAAAATAAATGACCATATAAATAGTGAAAATCAATTTGGTTAGAACATTTTCAAAGAAGACATTTTTCAGAGCGCTCCCTCCGATTTTTGTTTCAAAGCTCATAAATAATTAACGCTCATCAATAGTCAATGAGAAAAGAAACACGTGTTTAGCGTGACCTCCATTCAGAATTAGAATACACTGCAATAAGACAGAAAAAAAGAGAGAAAAAAGACACATTAAAAAAAAGTAAAGAATTCATGAAGTCAAAAGGAGCAAATTAAAACAGGATGAAGAAATACTGTCCCAGGTAAGGGACGTCTAGATGAACGCACTCTTGCAGAAAGAGAAAAGTACAAATTAGCAAAATATTCAAGTTTAAACAAACGTTTCTGTTGCCATGCAGATTTCTACTCAAACTAGTTGATAATCTCTTTTCATGATCTTCTTTTTCTTTCTTTTTGCCTTTTCTATCTTTAGATATTCAACAATTTTAGACTTTTAATCAAGTGGAGAATGCAAAATACCTACTTTTTTTTCCACTTGAGAAAAGAGAGGCTGAAGAGAGTGAGTACCAATGATACTGCACTGATATTGATGATAATGTGGCCACTGTAGAGCAGTAATAAACCTTCAAACATCTAAAAACTCACTCTGTAAATCGACCACAAACATGAAGTTCTTCTGCTCCAATAAGAAAATATAAAGCTGGTGGCTTTTTCATACAAAGGCTTTGAAAAGGCGCTCACAGTTCAATGCCATGCTCAATGATGTCCTTCTGTTGTTTAATGACCTCGTACTGCTCTGGGTGGTCCGTCTGAGAAGCAGGGACGCTGGACGAGACGGTGGAGTCCAGAGAGCTCACGCTGTCTCGACGCCCCGCCAGCGGCTCTGGAAGCCTCAGCGGCCCTCCCTCAGTGTTGGGGGGGTTCTCCTGACCTGCAAAACCCCAAAGAATGGGAGGACATGACATCACAATTACAGGTATGTCATCACCATCGAGGATGTCAACCTGTACAGTTGTGATGTCTGGTAGCATGTCAGATCCCAAACTAGAGAACACCTTCAATCACATGTGCACCAAGATCACTCAGACTGTGTGAGCGCAGCGTCAGGAAGGTTCTAAAGACATCACCCACGTCAGCTTTCAGCCCTCTGCTAGGCATCACCAGTCCATCGCACTGACACACCCTAAACCCTGAGGAACACACACCTACCTCACATGGGATCAAAATAATCACCTGGTCTGTGCAAACCTCCTCAGTTATTTAAAACAACCCTGCTGCTACTTATGTATCAGAATAATAGATAAGAATATACATTTATTCTATCAGATACATATAAAGGGAAGAGAGATACTGACACTCACCCAGGTTACTTTGAAGATGAGGATTAACATACATGTCTTTGCTCCATTCCACCATACATTTGAGGATGGACACCAGACATTCCAAACCTTTTTTCCGAAGACTCAGCTCCTGATATAACAGTACAATTATAAAAGAAACCATGTCTGAGGAGGACAAGTGTTCTTGAGCCATGATGAGCCTTTGAGTTTACCTGCAAGGGAGTCATTCCCAGTTCCTGACCACTTCTGCCCTGAGCGATCTTGGACAGGTCGTTGACGAGTCGCTCAAAGATGTTGGCAGCGTTCAAGTCACAGTCGTAGTTCACGTAGATGTCGACGACGCACTGGGCATCTTGAGGGGAAAACACCTTCATGAGAAACTGGAACTGCCGTTCTTCCACAAAACAAAATAAGCAAAGATGCTAAAAGTAGCTCAAACCTCAAGTGAGCGTACCTGCACAGATGCGCGTCAGTGTCTGGATGACCATCCACTTGTGCTCAAAGGAGCTGGTCGATGTCTCCAGAATGGTTAAAAATATCTCCCTGAAAAACACCTCAAGGTAGAAAAGTGGAAAGACAATGTCATGGCTATGTAACAAATACAGCTTTATTACCATTTTCATGCACATGAACAAGTGTTCAGGTGCTGTGAAGTCATCAGATGCTTCTGCTGTGTACCTCGATCTGCATCTTCAGGTGGATCTTAAAGTGGGACAGCAAGGTCAGGAAGATGGCCAGCGAGAGCTCGAAAACCTCAGGCACCGAGGAAACGCCGTTTTTGGACAGCGCCACGCACAGATATTGCTTGATGGCGTTGGCGAACATGTCATGAGCACGGAACACTGGGCCCGCACCCTGCAGCAGCGACAGCAGCAGCTGGAGGGACACGATCTTGGACCGCAGCTCGTGGGACCTGAAAGTCCAACAGCGTGTCAATCAGCCGTGAGAAAGCTCTGTGGGACTAAAGAAAGGCAGCAGTCTCCACAGAGGATTCTTTCTACCCCACAGTGCTTATTTGAGCTCCACACTCAGAGGAACCATTACAACCAACAGGTATCTCCAACAAAGTTACGATCAGCTTGAGCCATCCCGTTAAAAAGGCAGCTTCAAAAGCAAAGACACCTACTTTGGGTCGGGGGGCCCGTCAGCCAGAGGCTTCATGGAGAGCTTGCACAGTGAGCGGAACACCAAGAAAGCGTCTTTCTGCAGGATGTGAGAGAAGCGTGCAGCGTTCTGTGGTCCCTGCAGGCCATCTGCGTCCTGACGTTGAAGAAGGTGAGTTATTATACAAGCGCCAGATCTGAGTTACGCCTGCAGGTGAGGGTTCAGCCTGTCCCCCAGCGCAGTCAGGTGGTGCTCCAGCACAGCTCAGACTCCTCAGCCATCCTTGCTCTGGGAGGAACATCTCCTCTGAGCAACATACTGAACGTCACCCCCCCAGTAGAGCCACCTCAGAAGGAGCAGGAGGTTTCAGAGCCCCCTGCTGACTGGGTCACCTGACCGGGCCCGTGCTTTAGGAGCCCTGGGGCCGGTGCTAACGTGGACGGTTTGCTCACCAGCATATCTGTGGAGGAAACAGAAGCGCGGTCCTCAGTGAGGTCGTTGAGCTGCTCAGCTCTTGTGCTGGAAGGGGGCGCTTCTTTCTTCTCATTCATCAGCTGTGGTGGCTGTTCATCTACAGAAGAAGAGGCCAGCCTTACTGATGTAGACTTATTGACAACAGCCAGAGGTAACCAGCAGCAGGAGAGCGAGGAGAGCCTGACCTGTTCCGTTATCCGTGGGGGTCGGCCCGGGCTCTCCCTCTCCCTCCTCTGGGGGGTCAGTCACCACTTCTGTAGGAGGCCTCTCCGCTACGTCTTCAAACACTGAATCTGGTTTAAACAGAGAATCAAGACTCTGCTGCTGCACCGGTCATGAGAACAGAGCTGAGAGCTCCATGGACCCACCTGACGATGGTGTGACTGGTTCCCCGTCTCCTCCTCCAGCTGGAGCGCTGCTGCCCTGCAGCTCTCCATTGACTGAAGCTGCATGGGTCACCTTGTCCTGGTGGTCAGTGGTCAACACTGGGTTTATGGAGACAGTCGTGTACGTGCTTGGGTCCTCTAGAGAGTCGGCTGCGAGGTCTGGTGAGCACTGAGGGTCTGGGGGAGACTTGCGGTCCGACCGGGGGGAGACGCTGTGCCAGTCACTGGAGGCTGGTGAGTGGGTCTGCTGGCCCAGGCGGCCCTGATCCTTCTCCAGCTCTGAAGCCTCCAGAGCCTGAGGGCCACAGAAGTATTGAACATGTTTATCACATATAATAGGATGTAACGTTTAGTCACTTTACTAGCTCCCAATCTAAGAAGCATCCCCATTTTATTCTATCAGGTTATTATATTCTAAGTATGACTGATAAACCTGCAGTTCAGGCGGGGAGCTGAGTATTAACCAGACTGTAACTGTGTCAGAACACAGGCTGAGGACAAATGTAGTATTGTTCACTCAATTATTAATTCTTTCTTAATCAGCAACTACAAATGAGATTCAGTCTGATATATGTGTAAAACTTTAAACTTACAAAGGGCTGTGTATTAAGACGTGGGTAAATGAGCAGCATCTTGGATCACCTGAGGCAGGTTCAGCAGGAACCGCGAGTGTAAAGAGCGCAGTTAAAGCTTTTTGTATGACAAGGTTTCAAAAATGAGGATAATACATTAAAATAGGGCTTATGTGTATTCTGCTTAAGGCTTTCTGGACTGAAAGTCAGCGCCCACCTAATCTCTGTAAGAAGCCATAATCTCAGTTGGAATTATGGAGTGAGAAAATAGATGCAGCACTGTGATGCAGAGATGGCTCTGGGGTAGAAGAGGGGCTGGTGAGCAGAGGCTTTTCTCCTCGTTCCCAGTGTCTCTCTCCTGCCTCCAGCACAGGCTAAAAATACCTGATCATCAGGTAGAAGAAGGGAACTCACAGCCTGGTTCTCCATGCGGGTAAAGATGACATTGAGCATCTGCGTGAGCGTGGCTTTGGCCGTGGTCTGATTGATGAGGTTGCGGCTGGCCAGGTAGATGTTGTAGCAGGTCCTGACTGTCAGCAGCACCGTGCCCTCGTGAATCTCAATGTGTGGCGATGTCACAATTGTCAGCAGGGCCTGGACACAAAGAGGACAGCTGGTGAATTATCAAGCAGGAGCAGCACCCTTACAGCCTATACCCCCCCCATGCTTTATGCTGTAGCCTTATGAGCAGGTTAAAAAAAAAGATGCTCATTACAGCCTTTGTGACAAACTTAGGACAAAAAAGTCCTCCTTAAACTCCTCAACTTGTTTAGTAACTTATGATCAATGAATTAAATGTACCTGGAAGCACAATGATGAAGACATATGAGCCTTGTTAGATGATTTCAGGGCACACTGAATCAAAGAGTTTGAAGAACCGTGTCTCAGGTTTGATCACATGTAGATGTACACGTTTCCTTCTGCTCTGATTCCTGGCTGGTGATCTGTTTGTTGTTGGCTCTAGTTCCAGCATGTATCTTTTTTCTCTCTGTACAAAAACTGTGTGGTTGTTGTGTAAATAAGTGAGGGGTCCTCACTTTAAACACTCTTGGTGTTTTACTATAAATCACACCGTGCACTGCAGATAGCAGAGAGGCGTTTGGAGACGTCCACAGTGATGGAGCACATCTGGACCAGTCCAGGGTCTGCTTGAGTCCATACCAAAGACCAGCATCCCCCTGGACGATCCACACTGACCACTACTGCTACGGGCTAAAGAGACGGCTGTGGCACCTCTTCAGCAGAATCCACCCAGTGAGGGGCTGGACAGGATCCTCCTGACGACAGCCGGGGGACACTGCTGACAGGGAGTCAGTCAGTGGTGAAGCCAGAGAAATGCCCCCCCCCCCCGATGTGCCCCCCCCACCCCCACCCCGAGGTGGCTGACACCAGCAGTGTGACTCCAGAGGAAGGAGGTCAGGGAGCGAGTTAGACACGTCCTGAACAAGTCCGACATGATCATGTCTGATGAACGAATGGCAGCAAAAGCTAGAAATGATTCCCAAATTCTTCTAAACCGTGACGCTGTGACACTGATTGTAATAGTAGCTGATGAATTGTGCCCCAAAAGCAATCTTAAAAGTCTTCAGAGTCAGGATTCCTTTAGGGAAAATGGTGACTATGTATGTGTCCAAACGATGGCAAAGAAAGAACTCATTAGTATTGATGTATATTTATGTTCTCGTGTGTTTAAGCCCCCCTGAAGCTGCTAGTGTTCAGTGCTTCATTAAACAAGGGAAACCTGCCACTCATACGTTAACAGGCTGAGTCCGTTCCCACAGACACCAGAGCCGGAGGCTTTCCTGCTGGTGCTGCTGAAGTCAGGAACATCCTGAAGAAGACCGTGCTAAAGCAGTGCGCAAACCTAATTTTGCCTTTCTGTATTTGATTCAGTTTGATCATACGATGCGTCATCCCCGAATAAGCACATCACTCTGGGTGGACCGTCCCCAGCGCTGCTGGTCGGCTCTAATGCCGGACCCTTCAACTCTCCCACCAGCCAAAGGAGCCAGATGTTGGAGGGCCCACCCCCCCACCCCACTCCCACCAGTGTTGGGGTACCTTGATGATTTGCAGCTGCACGCCCTCATCCGTCTGGGTGCCCTGGAAACAGTTGCAGATGGTTTCCACCAGCCGGTCTATCAGCCTCCTGCCCGGCGTCCTGCTGTCCAGGGCGTTGCCCGTGATGTGTCCATAGGCGATCAGCTTCTACGGATGGGGAACGTGGCCCGGGTCAGAGCAGCACAGCGCGAGGTGAGTCTGAACTGCTTCAACATTCTAACGCTCTTAGGCACAACTCTGCTTGTAGAATAATTCATTGTTTTTAAATGTGCCAGAACACGGGATCCTTAACGTGTCCCATTTTCCTGATAGCAGGGATGGGATGGGTTTCAGTCCTGGCGGGTAGATTGAGCGCACCAAAACACCACCAGCTGCAGCAACAGCTGCTCTGAGACGGTCAAAGGCAGAAACGGCTGTGGGAGAATCTTAACCTGCAAACAGTCCAGAGACGTGCTGGCGATCCGGGGCGACTTTGACTGACAGGCCAGCTCGAAGGGCAACACATATTTTTCAGCCTCAATGTACGTGGCTCGGGGTGGGACAGGTTTACCGTCCCTACAAGGGTGACACACAAAGAGAGGGGGACCAGACACATCCGCTGTATCAGCCTGATCAATCATGAACAGAAGAATAGAAACAATCAGAGGTGCTTACTTTTGTTGTTCTAGCTCTGTTTTGATCTCATCTACAGCAGGAGACACAAGAAAATAAAGATTAGTCACGTCAACTTTGAACATAATTTAACTTCATCTGCCCAAAGTTGGTAATATTTGTCCCCTCACAGCTTTTGTGGTAGAGAAAGGCTCCAGGTCTTTAGACACACAAGATACACAATCTTTTCTGGATCAGATGCATCAACAAAACACAACATAAACATATTGATGTGATAATCTATCACACTTGGGACTGTTTCTTTATCTTTAAAAAAGTGACCCTGCTCAATAGCGCCACCTGTGTTTTCATAAGCAGCGCAGTGTTGAGGAGCTACTTCTACAGTGACACATCAGAAGCTTTTTTTATTCTTATTTTCTTTATTTTTGTGATTGGTTTCCCGGCTCTTTCTCCACCTGTTAGGTTCAGCTTATCCTTCACAAAGAAGATGAAATAATGGACTAATAATAAATAATGAATAAGGGTATTGAGAGGCTCCAGCTGGATCACATGTCTCCATGAGGTCTGTTGGCCCCGCAGTCATCACTCATCACGCCCCCTCTGTCCTGCACACCCCAGCAGACGACAGCGCCCGCGTGAGGCGGATGACCGACGGTCTCGGGTCTCCTCTTCCCATCGCATCGCTTTTTCAGACAATCCCTCAGAGACGTTGAAACAAGCGCAGATGATGTCCAACTACACCGGAATGTTGGCTGAGGGAGGGGGGGGTCAGAAGGAAGGCAGCAGCCTCTCCGCTACAGAAAGACTCTTTAAAAACAGACCTTTTGCTTGATCACATCAGGCAGGGTAATACTGGACAATCCAACCAGCCGTCCGCTCCTCTCAGAGAAAAGGTGAGCGTTAAAGGAAGACCTGCAGGGAAACGCTGCCGGACAGCCCTTCAGTCAAGACGTGAGCCGAGAAGAGAACTCCGACAGCTGCGACGTCTTTAGCGTGACGATACCGTTCTACTCTACTATAATCAGTGGTTGGAGAAACTCCTGAATAAGTTAACACGCGGTGCATTGATGAAAATACGTGCGTAAGTGGGTAGGCATAAAAACTAGTTCTAGCTCTAGTTCTAGTTCTAGTTCTCTATTAAATATACTATATTAAAATAGTAAAATCCACTTACTAGTTTACAAATAAGTGGATTTTAACACAGGTTAGGAAATTTAACTAAATACATTCAATTCTATTCTACAGGAAAAGCATCCATGGGGAGATTATTGTTTTAACTAATCAATAAAGAGAACATCCTTAAAGCATTCATTATTAAAATACCTAAAGTAACAATGCCAATCACTTGGAAACAACAGGAACCAGAGGAGGTCATAAGAAGCGCTCCTTCACAATCAAATCAGACGTTATCTTCACGGATGTTCTACATGCACTTTGGAAGCTCTTCCGCAGGAATCCTAGCGTGTGTTTGGAATAAGCATGAACACAGGCTGAGGTTTAGTCCTGCCAGATGTGGCAGCCTCCTCCAGCAGCGGAAGCTGACAAGAAGGATTTTGAGGGCCGTTATGCGCGAGGCGTCTGCTGACACCACTGCAACCAAATGGTTTATGCCTTTAAACATTACTGGAGAATGTGTGCTGCATTTGAATCTGAAGCTACCACGAACAACTGCTGACAGGGAGCAGAGTTCTCTCTCACTCACTCACACACACACACACTCACACACACACACACACACAAAACTTTGGCCTCCTGAAGCCCCTGATCACCGTCACCATTCTGCGTTGGAGGACCAGCGCTCTGCACCACCCCAGCCTGAGGAGGGGAGACGCGGAGGCTCGCTCTGTCAGGAGAATCATCGTACGCATCTACGTTGGCTTCTGCTGAAGGTCAACAGCTTTAAACACGTGAAAAGTTCAACGTTTGTGATCTTTCTAATTATCTATAGTACAGAAGACATAAATATGACACAGATACTAAAGTTCTGTTATCAATGATAACGACCATGACGGCCTCCAAGTCAAAGAATTTTAGTGCATTTCATGAAAACAATTAAACAAAATGAAATATTCCTAATGTCCACGTTTTTTCGTATTTGAAGCTGATTTTTATCAAAACGAGGTCTCCTGTTGCTCCAATTCGATTTTCCTTTAAATAAATGAAAAACTATTGTGCTAAACTTTCCTGAAGTTGTGCGCTTCCTCTGAGGATGTTCAGTGTGCTGTCTGCGCCGTGTGTGAGCGGACAGACGTGGAGGTCCTCGTCTGGGGGGAGCGCATCAATCACCCCCGACTCTGACGCCTACAGACCTTCGAGCGAGCCTCGACCCCCCCCGACAGGGTGGAGGTTGCTCTCCCCTCCATCAACCTGGAGGACGGCTGAAGGTGTCCGCAGGGGGCGGGGCCAGGAGACGCGGGGGGCGGGGCCAGGAGACTCGGGGGGGCGGGGCCAGGGAAACACGGGCTGGTCTATTTACTCAGCGCGACCGCAGCGCAAACCTGTTGACGTCCCGTCGGCCCAACGCCATTGAAGCGTTTCCGCTCCAGGGTGTCAAAAACGACACGTAAACACACACGCAAACACACACGTAAACACACACGTAGACACACGCACGTAGACACACGCACGTAGGCACGCAGTAACAGAGGTGAAGCCCCGATAGCCGGCTGGACAGAGACCCCCGGCGCTCCGACCCCCCGGCCCCTCCGGCCGCCCCCCCGGTCCCCCCCGGGGGGCTGCGGGGCCGTCCCCGGGCCTTACCGAGCGCCACCCGGCAGGCCGTGCGCAGCTGGTCGTGCTGGCTCCTCCTGAGCTCCCTGTCGGACAGGATCTTCTCCAGGGCCCTGGACAGGAACATGCTCTTCGTCCTGCTCTCGTCCGTCCTCCTCAGCGCTCGTCCCGGCTGCTGCATGTCTCCGCGGCCGCTCAGGCCATGCCGCCCGGGCAGCGGGTCCCGGTGAATGTCCCCGGAGCCCCGGGAGCCCGTCCAAGCCAGCCGCGTCCCCCCGCTCGGCGCTCCCTCACGTCAGCGCCGCCATGCCGGCCCTACGTCACCTTCGGCGTCACGTGACCGCAGTCGGGAAGCGTGACGCTCCCTTCCCCGGAGCTCTCGCGATGGCTGGAGGTCCCGCGGGTCACGTGGTCGGGTCCGCTGGTTTAAAACAGCGGTCCCCAACCCCCGGGCCGCGGACCCGTACCGGTCCGTGGATCCATCAATACCGGGCCGGCAAGAAATAATTTATTATTTCCGTTGTGTTTATTACCTGAGTCTGAACAATCTTTTATTTTGAAAAATGACCGGATTCTCTCGATTTCATTTCGGTCACTTGAGCGCCAAAAACGATCAAAATGAGTAAAAAACAGATGTGGAAAGTTTCTTTTTGAAGGGGAAAAGGCCCAGATTTAGATTTAGATTTGCAATATAAACAATCTATGTGTACCCCCCCCCCCCAGTCCGACGTAAAATTGTCCAGCATTGACCGGTCCGCGATGATAAAAAGGTTGGGGACCACTGGTTTAAAAGGTCCAGACTAGGACCAGGAGTAGAGCTCCAACACACCAATACAACCAGTCCGCGAGTCATGGGTACACCTCCAGAGCAAGCTTCAAAGGCTTTTATTGCGATCTACAATATACATTATTGAAAATCAATATGAAAATAACTGTCTTAATTATAATTATATATCAGGACTCATCTGACAAGCAAAAATCCCTATTTGATCATTTAAAAAAATAAAAAAACAAGGGCACAAACTTAAACGTGTAGACTATTTATAAGTTGTGCTAATGCAGCTGTCGCTTTTAAAAAAATAAAAGGGATAGTTCAGTGTATTAGAAGTCACAGGTCTTGAACTGTTGCTGATATTCAGAACGAGGAAAAAAATAAACAGTCAAAGAAAAAAAAATCACCACAAATGAACCACAAAATAAAATTGTGTAAAACAAAACACAACCATGTTATTTAAGGGAAAAACCAAGTGAGGTTCCAATCTGAACGTGGCGCCTGGCCTTCAGCGACGTGAACGAAGGCCTGTGTGTGCACAGACTGACCTCAGTACCTCTCACACGCCGAAACATCACAACAGTCGCTCAACGGCATGACCCCTGTGCTAGTTCCTAGTCAAATATTTACCGTCTGATTATTAGATACTGAAAAATGAAGACAGCATTGTGTTCAGAATGTGTGTCATTCCAGTCTGTTTCTATTTAAACCACACTTTGGTGAGTAAGATAAAAGAGATCCAAGGTTATGGATGGGAAACATTCAGTCACAAATTCCTGTTGTATCGTATCAGTTAAAAGCAATGACGTGTTAAAATTTAACAATTATGCGGTATGCACAACAGTTAAATTCAGGACTATGACTAATTAGTGTCAACAGTAGTTGGTTACAACTCGTGAACCAAGATTGCGCCACGCCTACAGTAGCACATTTAGTAAAGACATCCCATAAGAACAAGAACTCTTTTCCTAAAGCTCACAAGGTGACTACATTGTTTGTGAAGTAGACCCAATCCAGGACATGTCAGATAACCTACTGCCGTCCATGTCACCTTTGTCCGTCTATTCTAATACCACAGTTGCAATTTGTTGCAGCATCTTGCAATTTGTCGTCATTAGAGTGAATCGATTAAAAGTACCATGCAGAGTGAAAATGGGCATAAATATTGGAGACATTCATATGCAAATGCCTCTCGAACATTCCATGAATAATCCCAACTACAAGATGAGGAATGAGGAGTACAGCAGTGACAGTAGCTACACGGTCTCGTGGTAAACGGATAACACAGAGAGAATCCAAAATAGGAACAAATAAAATCACATTCACGTGTCTTTTGCAACTGAGGCACAGAAGTAGCCCTCGTCATAGGCTGGATTATGAGATGCTTTACAGTTACGTCACCTACCAGTAGGAACACTACTACATGAGTGGTGCTTCCCATTGACAGGAGCAAGTTGTACAGTTAATTCTTAGATAGGCCATTAGCACTACAAAATATTAAAATAATATGAAACGGACCTAATCGTAGAGTACAAGTTAAAAAAAAAAAAACACAAGAAGGAAAGAAAATGAACAGGTTGCTCCCAACATTTAAAGGTCAACAACATTTCAGTAATAATACAGCAGGTAAAAAAGACAACCAACAATAGTGGCTAAAAGCATCAGGAGCCAAAAGACCCCAGATTTGTTTGATCAGCCTCCTAAAAAAAACACCATATTAAAAGTGCCACAGCTAGTGGGGTATCGTTGTCAAATAATGAGGCAAAAGCTGCAGGTTATCAACAAAAGCTTCAGTGTGATTGTTACAGAATGACTGAAATGAGTAGGCTCAAATGACTTGTGCTTTCATGTCGCCCTCGTACACAAAGAACAGGGATGGGACTCCTGATCTCAGCCCTCCAACTAGTTCAGTGGAGCGTTCCCTAAAAGAAAAGCCTTTCTAACATTATATAGAAGTTAAAAAACAAAGCTTTAGCAGGTACGTTTGTAGTATGGTCGTTTGAGTAGCTGAATGTTTTAGCCTTTCTATGGAAGGGGCTGTGTACTGATTTCATGGACAGTGATGAGCTTTGATACTTGTGTGTTTTCCAGAGTTTCCGGTGTGGACGACCAGTCTAGAGAGTTATTACGGTGCCGTCCTCTTCCAGGCTGGGCCTCTCCAACGCTTTGTCGGACACAGATGCGATTGTGGCGTTGGTGCTGCTCAGTGATCTGCCGCTACCACTTACCAGCAAGTTCCCGTTGGAGCTGATGGAGAGCCCAGATGTGGCGGTGCGCAGGTCCAGGTGTGGTTCATAGTGAGGTAAGGAGGGCATGCTGTACGTGGAGTTGGTGCGTCTGATGGGTTCAGCCTCGCCACCCGCTTCAATCACCAGGTCTTCGTCGTCTTCGTCGCTTTCCAGCTCCTCTCCGGCGGGGAAGTTCTGGATGATGTGCAAAGGCACGGAGGCGGCGCCGCCGACCCCGCTCTGGCCGCAATAGCTGGCGCCGCTGTCCGAGGAACGCCCCGAGCTGCCAGACGCCATGCCGCCACCGCCGCCTCCTCCGCTGCGGACCACATTGTTCCTCTGGTTGGCGGGCTTCACGGTGATGATAAGGTTGTGGCTGTTGGCGATCATCATGTCCGTCACCTGGTCCAGAGACTTCCCCGCCACCTCGATGCCGTTCACCTCCAGGACCTCGTCGTTGACCGCCAGCAGGCCCGTGCTCTCCGCCAGCCCGCCCGGCACCATGCGGGAGATGAATATGCCCGGGACCTTTTCCAGACCCTGGGGAGTGACCCTCACGCTGGAGCCGTCCCGGATGTAGAAGCCCAGGGGCTTCTCCTGCCCGTGCTTGTACAGGCGCACGCGGCGGTGCGTCTCCGGAAGAATGTCCACGTCTATGATGGACGACACGGGGCGGAAGTCTCTGGGGAGGCTGATGATCACCGGTGGTTTTTTTTTGTTGGCATCAGGTCGCAAAAGGACGGCGGAGAGCACCGTGTTTTTCTTCCTGGTCAATGAGTCCATACCAAATTTTGTGTAATCAGCTTCTTCTGTAAAATTGAAAAAATAAACAAAGGCACACGTTAATAAAAAGACTGACATTGTTCATTCATAGTTTCAACACTCCAATCAAAGTTATTTGACACAATGCTTTAACACAAAGTTCTCATAGTTCTTTAAACTTTAAATGCCTTTTTACAGAACCAGAACCAAACCACAGTGGCCCCATTCAATACCAAGAGGAAACAATCCTTCCCAGATTGAAACTTCCTCCGTGAGCAGTATCTACACATACGGAAACACAAACATGGGAGGTGACAACTGGTTGAGCTGCAACATCTGAGAAGGAGTGGCGATATCTGGCTACCTGACAAAAACTGGGGAGTGAGCTCATGATATTAAATAAATTATATAATACTAATAATGAAGCTAAATATACAAGGGCGGGGGAGGAGACGCGAAGGCACAGGTCGCAACAATCAGATACATTTATGAAGAAAACAGAAAGGTACAAGCAAAGCAACAGAAAAAACAAAGTCACAGGCCCTGAAACGCTTTGTGTTGAACTAAATTATTGTTTTCATAAATGTCTCTTTTACTCTGTGTAGAGAAAAGGCCTGGACAAGTTGACACTCAAGGAACAAATCCTTTGGTCAAACACTTGAACCAAAGGGCAGTTTCATTTCTCCTGAACCTGATGTCCATGTTGACAAACACTGCCAGGCGAACAAGACTGGAAAATGTTGTTGAAGCTTCTTTATGTGGATCCACATGTTCCATTTCCTACAACCTGTCTCTTCTTCTTTGTTACCTGAACAGTGAACAGATGATACTGCAGGTGTGGTAGACCTTAACCCAGCGTGGGTAAGAACAGGGCTGCATGCCCAGCTAAGAGGGACGAGGTGGACCTTGACTTTCTTAGATCTCCCCACATATTACGCGTGGCTAAATATTAACACGACGGTGCTCTTTTGTTTGCCTGCCAGCTGTACTTTCACAAAGGAAAACCTTGGTCGTTTTACTTGTTCTCTGTTATCAACGTCCAAGACCTCAGCTCTTCAACTTGAAATAGGTCAAGTGGACTTCCATTTAGCCTCTCATCCACCAGACAGGTCCAACTGGTCACTGGTGAACATAAACACATGCAATCTCCCAGCATTTGTTAAAGCACAAATTTAATTTATGTTTTCACTTGTTTCATACAAAAATGTGACTGGGACTGCACCATTTTATACAAACAATCAACAATCAGGTTTCATTTAAACCACAAAATGATCCAATGAAAACTGGAAAAAGTGAGTTTTTAAAAGTGACAAGAGGTCTAAACTCTATGTCTTCTATTTAGCTTTTTTAAAAGAAAAAATTGGCAACCATAAAAAACAGACAGAAAACTGAATCTTGTGCACTTTTATCTCAAAGGTTGAATTCTGTGGAGGGTCGTTAACGATTTAACTTTAAAATGTAAAATATTACTCGGATAAACAGTGTTGACTCAACTGATCCTGAGGTTCAGATACAACAATTATGACCTTCAGAAGTAATAGATACAGTTGGCAGCCAAGTATTCCTGCACTCCTTCAGCTGCCAAAGGTTGAAGCACATTGAACAGATGTACAGCACAGTCCAGAAACAGACCGGTGACTGCTGGAGTAAGAACATCCAGCAGTGCTTCATCGTGGCACCTGGGATAAACTAGGCAACAAATGGTCTTCTTATTCTCAATGTTGATTTAATATAAGAAAGAATAGGCAAGCCGAGGGACTTGAATGAGTTCACGTTGTAATGGCTAGACAACAGGGTCATGCTCCTTGTACAATTATGCTGCTGATTTCATACACTTTGACAAGATGCACAAACAAGGGACGTAAAGCAATGGGGAGGAGAAAATGGCAATGGAGCACAGATCGCGATCACACTCAGGACACATTGGTGATGACAGAAACGACACAGATCTGTATTCTGGCACAGAGGACATGGAGGAACACCCTGTTCTAGGAGACAATAGTGAAGTCCCCCGTGCAAGAGTGGAATAGTGCGCTTTGTGTAACACTGTCCACCCACCACTACTGTCAAATTATTGTTATAGGAATGAATGTAGCTATTAAAAGCCAGATTATGATCCCACACACTTCATTTAATTTAAAACAACTGTTTTAGGTGTCCATTGGTATTAGTGTTAACACAATGAATCCTGCCTGTACAACCATGCAAGGACAGAGGGACATCATAGCTACTGCTGCTTTGTGTCTTGGATGTATGCATTTACACAAAATCAAATTAAATTCACCAAGCTGGGAAAGATCAAAAGATCTTCAACACAGAAGCTGCAGTCAGGTTTGGAGTATTCTGAACAACTTCAAATAATGAGATTAAACAACACAAACAGCAGAAGTGGTGCTGTTTTACACATTCACACATGAACCAGAGTTTAGAATAATGATGCAATTGAAGGCCGTCATGTTGTTGACATGCCTGAATGTTTCTGGTGCCGTGGCGTTCCTGGCACGGAATGATCTACGAACGGGAGAAGGGTGGACTGTTTAGTGTTCCATTTGTTTGGTCAATGTAACCTGGTGAGATCTAAAAGAAAAGGTTGGAGTAAAACAAGTGTGTGTAAAAAGGAAGACAGGGCAGCGTTATAGCAACCGTGAAATAAAGAGAGAAACTAAGAGAAAGACAGGAGGTTCACCTTATCATATGTTGGGATGGTTAACATACCTCCCAGGCACAGCCAAGACTGAAGTGCCTTAATGTTGCTGATAAGACGGGGAGAAATGGAAGGAGACGTAAAAGGGAGGTTGCTCAGAGGAGAGCGGCTAGAAAGCAGAGATGCCAGCAGAGCGGAGAAATTACAAGATCAGATGTTGAGAGGAAGAAGGAAATGAGGTGGTTAAAGTGAGCTGCTTCAAGACTACACCTGGCTGATCGACCTACGCGGTGAGAGCCATCAGCGAGGGGTTGTGTCCCGTCAACGCGGCCCCGTCGGGGTCCGCAGGACGCCTCAGCAGACCTGCGTTCACAGCCGTCCAGCGTGAGTCACCAGAGGCTGGCGGCGTGCTTTTCAAAAGGGGACTTGCTCATTTACAGGAGATGTGTGGTCAAACAGTGAAGCCCTGCTGTCCCTTCAGACCTACTGTCCACAGAAGTAGGTGGTGTAATGAATCATACGTGACCTGCTGTGAACATGCCCGCTCCCCAACAATCAGCCAATCAGAGGACAGGGCCGGTGAAGGGGAGGGCCAGGCGGCTGCGTTATGTCTTAAGAATGTTCTGTTTTAATCTGAATCTCTGATACAACCTACAAGGTACAAAATATTGGACTCTCCAGCAGACAGAGCTGGGCACAAATTCTTTACAGTACATGTAACATCGCAGAATTCCCCAGATTCTTCTCGATCTTTATAATATGTCCGATAATAATGTGAAAATAAAACTAAAGTTGTGTTTCTTTATTTCTATTTTTAAAAAGTCCTAATCTCTCTTTGTGTCTTTGTTCCTCTCTTCCTTCTGAAGCAGCAGCAGCAGCAGCAGCAGTCCTAGAACGTAAAGACAATGGTCTGAGCTGTTCCTGTGTGTCCTAGCCTGCAGAAGTGATCAGAGCCTGGACACATTCCACCTGACCCCTCTCTCCTTTCCTCTATCTCCTTGTGCTCTCTTAACCTCCCCAGCATAGGCCTCATGCTACATTCCTCCTGTACTAATACTACTGCCACTCTCGCTCTCACTCTCTCTCTCGCTCTGTCCCTCTCTACATTCCTGTCCCACTTACTCTACTCCCTCTCCTTTTCCCATCCCATCCCACATATGACAGTTTGGCAATGTCAAAGGAGTACAATACTCTTTATTTAACACTGATCTCCATCACTTTAAGGGCCCTCCTTTGGGCGACTTGAAAAATAGTTCATACAGTTTAAAAGTTTAATTAGTTATGAGCACAAATGTCAAATTTCATGGGGATTTCATGGCAGACCAACACACATAATTGTGGAAGGAAATCGATACGTGGTGCTTAAGACTTATTACAAATTTCAGAAACCTGAAACGTGCGCGTTGAGCATGTATTGAGCCCGGCTCAGTCGATACTTTGTTGAAGGGTTTAGGGTACGTCTTTACCAGCACTGCACGTTAAGAGACTGCTTGATCAGATTGAGAGAGGAACCAGTTCCATGTAGATAAGGTTGGGTCTGGACCTTGACTTCTTTCTTTCATACCTCATTCTATGGTTGTAGCCACATTTTATTGGCTTCTGATGTGACCACAATACCTGAACTTGTATCTGCCAATACTGATAAGATTTAGCGTTTATAAGACTTATAACATGATTTAAGAGTTTATAAGACTGAGGGTTTTTTTTTTATTAAATATTATTATGGTCATTATTGTTGATTTTATACGAGTCTGTAATAAAATTCTCTCTACAGGCAAATATATGAACAAAGGCAGGATTTCTTTTTAACAGGAAAAATACCATCTTGAAAACACATAAAAGGCTATTAAACAATTCAGATTGACTATCAATATTTATTAAATCCCAAGACAGCTTTAAACTACTAGGGTAAATCCCCTTATTCCACCACTGATAACGATTGGTCATCGAGTATGATGAGGTTGCGCAACTTCTCGGGAACCCCTTTAGCGTTCATGTTAACATGTTTGTTTGTTTTTTGTGTGTTTTTCAGAAAAAAAACACACAAAATACCGACGGCTCTTTTTGTATTTCTACTCACTGACTAAATATTCGTCATGTTCTCACGTGGTGGGTTTTTGTATGTTTACATTACATTTGCAGCAATGTACGTCACGACGGAGCTTCCACCTGCCGTAATAACAGCTTTGTAAACACATTCCTGTCTTGTTTTGTGGTGTTTCAAGTAAAACATTTATGAAAAAGAATGCAATAAAATGTCAAAGTTGGAAAAGTTCGCTAGGACCAGTGTTGCTCAATGCTAGCCTGCTAGCGTGAGTGGATTTCCTGAACGGTGGGCGTCGCCTCCTCAATCAAACACAGATGAGACACGCCCCCGACACTGTAGCACACAGCGTCAAAGCTCAGAGAGAATCTTTGGATGGGAAATGTATGCATTTTGGTTCAGAAATTCTTGACCTGTGACTCATGTGGATATCAGAACCCGATACTGGATCGGGTCGGCCCATGTCTAGAAGTATGATCACATTTACACGTGAACCATCCCTTCACTTATTACAAACAGTAGCCAAAGGATGGATTCATTAAAACATGTTGGTTGGGCTCTTTAAGGTTAGATGCCTGAAGAATCTCTCATGTGACAAGCGGGGTCAAAGCTTTAGGGGCACCTGTGGACATACGTTCAATTGTACTTTATCTCTTCCTATTCTGCTATTTTATCTCCATAGATTTCGTTCTGCTCTGCTCATTATCTCTCACCTAGCTCTCATGCTCCCTGATATCACTATTATTGAACTTATTTTACAACACTGCACCCTGTCACATGTGTGTTCGGGTAGATAAACATCCCGTGTTATACTTTTACAATGTACATAACCATTCACTCTGGCAACATGACTCACAGGCTGGCTACTAATTACACCAACAGTTCCAGCACAGGATATGCAAATACGAGGGTTTCGGTCTCACCTGCTTTCCTCTCGACCCTTCTGGATGTGATTCAAGGATAAATACAGGTGAAGAACTCTAATGTAAACAAGCCAACATCCTATAATAATGGCTTACTTAGAGATGCCATGCCCAAGCAACGGCTGCGGCCTTTACCAGTGTCCACTGTTAATGCTTCTATAAACAGGCCTCTTCACTGCTGCCATGACGACAGCTCAACAGTTGTCACCCCTCCGTCAACTCAGCAGTTATTGAACACAAGGTGAACAACTTGGCACGTAATTTGAATGGGGTGACTGTTGTATTCAACTCTGAAATGGGGTCCCGAAGGATCCTTTGTCCTTTCAAAAGTGAAAGAGAGACCAACTATGACTGATCTAGGCATTCTTGACAAATGAACACTAGTAACAAATGACAGCAGCGTTTTTATGACCGCGTGTAAAAAGTAAGTGCCTCTCTCGTTAACTCCTGCATTCCTCGTGTTAGACCACGTTTTTGGGAATGTTTTATTTCTCTCGCCTCACCCTGACCTGACCATTACCAGATCTGTTGAAGGAAGATGAAGCGTGGAGGCTTGCTGCTTCAGGGTCAGGGTCACTTGTTGTAATTGATGGAACTGTACGTGACCTCAATCCAACTACAATCCATTCAATATTTCTGAATTAAAACAATTCCACAACACAAAAGGAGAGGACCAAAGACCCCTCTGAAGCCATTTAAAAAACCCAGTGCCAGTTATTGCAAAGACTTGATTGCAGCAGTTGTTGCACATTGTGGCGCAACCTGTAACTGGGTTGGGGGTTATTATATATACAGCAACCACTACTGCACACACTTCTAATATCTAATAATGTAGAAATAAGATGCCAGGAGAGCAAACCTGGAAGGTGGTGAGGTTTCAGGTTAAATTGAAGCCGCCTTCACGGTCTATCTGTGCCCAACAGTGACACACCACCAGCATCAGTGCGCTGGGGAACATTTTAGGCTGGGAGCAGAAGGAGCTTAACGACGAGGCGCGTGCATGAGGGGAGCAGGATCTTAAGTCTGTGGGGTTTAAGGTTGTGGACTGCTGCATTTTGTTTTTTGTCTCAGCGTTCCCTCATGTAACGTTTCAAAAAAAGAAAGGGAAAAGTTTAAAGGTAGTGTATGCAAGAGCAACACAGCCTGTTTGCGCTTGTGTTTATATTGTAGAACAGCACCAGTGGTGAGTGTGGGTATGCAACTGAAATATGGCCCCATGTAAAGCTGTACAGTGACCACACTAATCTCCTTCGGACAAAGTGGCTTAGCTTCCCTGCGGTTTTGCAGCAAAGTGCAACAACTAAAACCCAAGAGCGCATGTTGGCCAATCTACCCTTTGTTCTGCAAAAACATATGTGGCTACAATTAACCAGTTTCCTGCACCCAAGATAAAGATAAGGCCAAATCAGAAAAACAAGATTATCTCCCGTGCAGATTTGTTTTACCCAAACTGTACTGAGACAAATCACTCCTGCACCATGACAAATCAAGAACAAAACAATCTTATTATTCTTATTATTAGATAAAGCAGCTACTCATTCATTTATCGTCAGCAAAATAGGGAATTACAGAATGTGCTTGCAGACATATTTTAACACATCAGTTGTTGTTATTATTATTATTATTGTTGTTGTTGTTATTATTGTTGTTGTTGTTATGATGTAACAAAAAATGTATTTACTACTGTCTATGAAACTTGGAGATAGAGATATGATTTGGCTTCCTTTAATGCAGGTTGTTCAACTTAAAGACAAGTACAAGTTAACCAGTAGTAATATAAGGTTACATAACATAGTAGTTTGCTTTATGATCAAAGCCTCTTGCATCTTCTTCGGGAGATCAAATGTCAAAGTCCCAATGGAATCTGGAGCATTACCAAATTGAATCATCTCTTCCTCTGCCCATTATCAACATTTCCTGAAAACGTCATTAAACTCTGATACCAACATAACCAATCAAAGTTTTTGTGTTATTTTGCTAACAAACTAATGTTGGCTGTCACCTAACCTCCCCTGGTGGAGCTTAATATAATAACAATAACAATAACAATAACAATAACAATAATAATAATAATAATAATAATGATAATAATAATAACCAAGCGCACCCTGGTTGAACACAGAAAAGCCCTCTGGGAGCATGTGTGCTCACCTTTCCTCTGCAGAAACAGCCTGAGAAGAGGGCTGGCCGTGGAGATGGCCTTGTGGTAGTTGTCATCGTTGTTGATGGGCAGCAGGTCACCGTGCACGTCAGCATAGCCCACCAGCAGCTCCACGTTTGGGATGTGGTGCACATGCTGCAGGAGGCCGTAGAACTCGTTGAAGCGACCCGGTTTTGACCGATCAAGTGAGAAGCGACGGAACTCTGCACCAAACTAGGACACACACAAAAGACACAAAGACCAAGATAACAGTGTTACAGAGGGCCCATGTTTCCTCCATCTCTATGAGTGTGTGAAGGACTATGAACATGTTTAAGACTGAGCAACATGGAATTCAACATGCAGATGAATAAACCACAATTAAAAGTAGTGCAGTTGATTTTACCAAATGTAATTTACTTATAATAGTTGCTTCATGTACTTATGACTTCAATTTCTTTAGTTAGATCAGAGATAGATAGATGACAGATAGATAGATAGACAGACAGACAGACAGACAGACGCGTGCCTCAAACCCACTCTTGTACAGAAGGAACATCAAACTTTGAACAGGGAACAAACGCAGCTTCACCAAACCGTGAACAGCCCGAGTGTATAAATATAAAGTATATGAAAGAGTCAGGTGGTGGGGGCCACCCCCAGCCCCCCCGGGCTCCACAATCAAACATGTCATACATAAAACATTCCATTTTGCTCGTTAGACAACAGGACAAGTCTGAGGAGGAACTGAGCAAATGACGCGCGGGGGGGGGGGCGGCAGGTGACACCGGCCGGGGGGGGCGACACCAACTTTTACCGAGAGTACATTAATGTGACCAGAACCACGACCACCAGAACCACGACCACCAGAACCACGACCACCAGGACCCCGTCCACGACCGGGACCGGGACCGCGGCGGTAGCGGTCCTAAAAGTGCCGAGGCGGCCCTGGGGGACTCGCTGAAGTACGGAGCCCTCCGGCCGGGACCCCTCCGGCCTCGGGGCCGGGCCTCGGGGCTGCTCCCGGCCGGGGCCGAGCCTCGGGGGCCAGCCTACCTTGCTCTTCACCTCGACGGTGCTCAGGCAGCGGCTGCTCGGGACGCGGTGGCTCCGGTTCATGGTGTGCTAGCGGCGGCGGCGGCGCCGCCACAGCGCCCGCTCCGGCTGCTCCTGCGGCCGCTCGGCCCGCCGCACAGCGCCCTAATCCCGGGGAACGACCCGCCGACCCGCGACGCCGCTCCGCCCAGACGAGGGTCCGTCCCGAGGCTGCCACCGCCGAACTGGGTCCTCTACCAGGCGCTGGGGCTGCTGGTCCTCATACTGACACTAGGTCTCTCTACCGCCCTCCCTCTCTCCACCTCCCTCCCTCTCTACCTCCCTCTCTCTCTCTCTCTACGGCCCTCCCTCTCTCTACCCCTCTCGTGAAACTTCAAAATAAAATACACAATACTACAAGTATGACTAACCAGGAAATATTGGGACTCTGTTGGATTTTATGGTTATTTAAATGTAAATCTTTGCATATAAACGTAATCCAGTTATTTGCTCCTGAATTTCCAATTTTCCAATTTTTTTTCCCATACCACCATTATCTAGCACTGTGTAAATAGTTTTGTAGTTGTGTTTTGTAAATTACTTTTTTTATTCAATGTGTATGTGTGCACTCTATGTGACAGCTCTGAATCTCATGTCACTCTGTGTCATGACAATAAATGCGTTCAATTCAATTCAATTCAATTCTACATTAACCTGAAATTCCAGTACACTTAGAATCTATGTTGCAATTCAATCATATTCATGTATGTGTTGGGCTTTATTACAGCTAAATTAGGAAAACGTGTAGGTTACTTAAATACATATGATTTGTCTACCCTAATAACTGTTAATATCAAGAAGTCAATGTTGGTGATGACAGCTCTATAATAATAATAGAGTGGTCATCTATTATTATTCTATTATCTATATATATCTATATCTATCTAAATATATCTATATATATCTATATATATATCTATAACTAAATAGATTTAGTTATATATATATATATATATATATATATATATATATACATATGATCATGGGATCATGGGAAGAGTGCTGGAGCCTGTCCCAGCTTCATAGCAGAGAACATCACTGGACAATGGTCACTCTGTCACAGGAGCCTTTGAGCATTAGAGGGTAGATTCAGAAGGGTTCAAACACCTCTACATATTTTGTTGTTGTTTTTTTTTTTTTACTATTTTTCCAAATCTGTTGACCACAAGTAAAAATCCTATGTAGTGAAAGTAACACCGACACTCCTGGAGGAAGAGCCATGAACAACCACCACTGAGCTCCATGGCTCTTGTGGAGGGTGTCTTTGCCTTTTCATTTCAGTGAGCCAGCCCTCTCTGAATACAGGCCCAAGGTCAGTAGGAACCACTGTCACTGATGGGGTTCACTGGACAGTCTGCCGTGGTGACGAGAGACGCTGTACCCCTCGAGTGCTCGATTGGCTTCAGCTTTGGGATACAGGTGAGCCAGTCGGTGGCATCATCATCATCCCGTCTTTGTCCTTCAGCTGACACACTCCAGGTACAAGAGCAGACATTTATCATTAGCCTTAAGGTACTCCAGAGCCCAGTGCACCAGGACATGGTCTAAAGAGCCTCTCACGCTCCCCTACAGCAATCCTCAGGCAAACACCCCGGGGAAAGTGCTATATTAAAATATCAAAAATAAAAATAATTCTCCCTCTCGCCCTCCTGGGCTCTGCTGGAGCCACTCCCCCAGATGTTGCTCCTGGGGCCTGCTGGAGCCACTCCCCCAGATGTTGCTCCTGGGCTCTGCTGGAACCACTCCCCTAGATGTTGCTCCTGGGGCCTGCTGGAGCCACTCCCCCAGATGTTGCTCCTGGGGCCAACTGGAGCCACTCCCCCAGATGTTGCTCCTGGGGTCTGCTGAAGCCACTCCCCCAGATGTTGCTCCTGGGGCCTGCTGAAGCCACTCCCCCAGATGTTGCTCCTGGGGCCAACTGGAGCCACTCCCCCAGATGTTGCTCCTGGGGTCTGCTGAAGCCACTCCCCCAGATGTTGCTCCTGGGCTCTGCTGGCGCCACTCCCCCAGATGTTGCTCCTGGGGTCTGCTGGAGCCACTCCCCCAGATGTTGCTCCTGGGGTCTGCTGAAGCCACTCCCCCAGATGTTGCTCCTGGGGCCTGCTGAAGCCACTCCCCCAGATGTTGCTCCTGGGGCCTGCTGAAGCCACTCCCCCAGATGTTGCTCCTGGGGCCTGCTGAAGCCACTCCTCCAGAGGTTGCTCCTGGGGTCTGCTGAAGCCACTCCCCCAGATGTTGCTCCTGGGGTCTGCTGAAGCCACTCCTCCAGAGGTTGCTCCTGGGGTCTGCTGGAGCCACTCCCCCAGATGTTGCTCCTGGGGTCTGCTGAAGCCACTCCTCCAGAGGTTGCTCCTGGGCTCTGCTGGAGCCACTCCCCCAGATGTTGCTCCTGGGGTCTGCTGAAGCCACTCCTCCAGAGGTTGCTCCTGGGCTCTGCTGGAGCCACTCCCCCAGATGTTGCTCCTGGGGTCTGCTGAAGCCACTCCTCCAGCTTGTGGAGTCACAGGCCCGAACTCTCCGATGACCACAGGGACGCTGTTGCCTTCACTCCCCACATGCTCTCCAGCTTCTTGTGTTCCTTCTTCCTGATGCTGCTGTTGTTACACACACATCCATAACTACAGCCTTCTTGTCCACCACAAACTTCCCCATCCCTTCTTGGTCTGTCTGAATCTGGAAGTCCCACAGGACCTAGCTCCATCATTCTCCACATCCTTTGGAGGAGCGTCCGGATTTGATACACCCCCACGCTGGAGGAGTGGCCCCAGAAGATCCCAGGAGCAACATCTGGAGGAGTGGCTCCAGCAGCTCCCAGGAAAAGCATTTGAGGTCTCAGAAGAGTGCAGTGTCAGGAGCTCTAGGGCCACAGCCCCCTCAGCTTTGATCAGATCACATCATCTCAGACTGACGTCAGAGGTTCCCCCACACGTCTACATCAACACAAGGCACATCTTCTCCGTGTGATGAGATGCTGTTAAAGCAAATCAATATTTATGTTTCATTTCATTTTACGTTCTGTACATGTTTCATACCTTGTCAAAAGTATGTTTAATAAATAAATAACAGAATATTTCAAGGAGGTGGAGAGTTTAGAGAATTCCAAAAGTATTGTATTACTGAAATGTCTTTTTTTCCTTTTAACGAAGAACATGGCGTGGACAATATTTCTGTGAGAAGCACAATCACAGCACTTTATTGTTCCTAGATGCTTAAGTGGAAAAATGTAACAAAACACATGCACAATTTGCACAATTCAAAGGACACATACAGAACTCAACTTTTTTGGGAGGAAAAATAAAGTATTTGTGTGTATCAGCATTATGGTTTACAGTCTACTGTTGCTGGGTCAAAGAAACATCTATTCTAAATAGAATGCTGGCACAGCAGAAACTCTGATGAGCATAAAGCTTGATAAAGGACCCTTTAGAGACTTAAAATAGGTTGGTGGCACTGCTGTCAAAATGAAAACAATAAGAAGAATCTTTCAAGAATAAAAGCAAAAATTGATTTATATACATATATATACATATATGTATATATTAGTTAAAAAAACTGTTTTCTCATTGAAAATAAACACGTAAATATGAGCCACCAAAGCAACAATTACTGTTAAGCATACCATGTTGAGCATGAGGCGACATTAAACAAAGTTCATTTTTAGGGGACAGCAACATGTGTTCAAACATTTCTGAAAGTTTGTACAAATTTACACACACAGCCCGTCGTGGTATAATTACACAAAAAATTGATTATCTGGTCAGCTAAAGAGCTTCAACTCACATCAACTTATTGTTTCCAAGTCTCCCCCTCAACATCAGAGCATCAACGTTTCCTTATCTCCGTCTCCGTCTGTCCAACATTCAGTTCCTTCCAACCCTCACCCCCACCGCGCCTAAAAAGGTAATAACTTTTAAAAACTTATCTAATTTTTAGCTGGTTGTTGTACCTTTATTGAAAGTTTGTTTCAAGTTCCCTGGCCCATCACCCCCCTCTCACACACATACACACACACCCACGTGCACGCGTGCACACACACACACACACACACATCCTTCAGTCCAGATGAGGCAGATTTGTTGAATAATATCTAAGGATTCTTCATTAGTCAAACTTCTTGTTTGCCCAGTTGGCCCCTGTCGCTGCTACTCCTCGTAGATGATGGCACAAATTTGGGAATAATGATTGGCATAGTTTCTCTTCCTTTGTCAACATCCATTTCTGAGCTTTCTAAAACCTCGAGTCCGTTTTCTACATGCTCGGCATCGTCCTCATCGGACATGTGAGGCTCTGAGACACTTCTGGACCCTGTTTTCAGTCTGGCCTCAGTCAGTTCTGTGTCACCACAGAGGTGCAGCTCCTCCCCTTCGTCGTTCCTCTCCTGCGGCTGCTCTTCCTCCTCGCTGTCGGAGGCGATGGGGATGGGCTCGGAAACGTTTAGCGGCAGCCTCTGTGGCAAACTGTCATTGATTGTCGTGGTTTGGTCTCTTTTCAACGTCAGTGGAAATGTTGCAGCCTTCATATGTCCCAACGTTTCGCTCGGCGTTCCCGTCTGGAAGGGGAGCCCGGCGGTGTTGGCTGCGACGCGCTCCCTGTGTCGGAGCAGAGCCTGCTGCGACATGCCCATGCACATCTTGGAGGTGCGCCTCCTGCAGTGCCTGCCCTCGTACGCTCCATCCTCACAGAACACCAGCTTGTGGCTCACTTTGCTCACTTCGTGCATACTGAAACCCAGCAACACGCTGGCATTCCGAGATTCACATTCCTGCATGCACTGCCTCCTTTTGTTGACAAAGTGGCTGGAGATGTCCGACTTCCACAGCCAGAGGCTTGCAGCCAGCTTTCCCACCTCTTGCTGTGTGGGGTACGGTGCTTTATTGAAATACTGTGTTAGAAATGTTTTTCTAGATTCGTAGGACTCGTTTTCGTATCCCTTAGGGTCAAGAGCGAGAAGCACAGGTTCCTCTGGATCCTTTTCAAACATGAAAGGTCCATTACCGTCTCCTGGTTTGGCCCTTTCTCCGGGGGGTCCCGTTCTCCTGCGTTTTGGTTCATTAGTGATCAAGCTGTCAAGGCTGATGCGTTTAAGCGCGCTGCTCTGGACCTGGCTCACCCGAGAATGGTGCGCTCCTCTGCTGTCCTGCCCGTTCTGGGACTTCCCTACCCCGCGACAGTGCACCAAGTGCAGAGTGATGGTGGAAGCAGTCATGTTACTGGTGTATACCCCCAAGCAGTGAATGCATTTGTAGGTCAGCTTCTTCTCTACAGGATGAACAGTCTGGATTACCTGATGCCTTTCTCTCAGGTGATGTGCCAATGAGTCAGAGATTGGTCCCTTGAGTATGGAGAAACACAGCGGACACAGAGTCTTTCCCACATCTCTCTTGTATGGCACAGACGCCTGAGGGCTAATCTTAGTCAGGGTCCCGTCAGCAACGCCCGACGTTTTGGTTGGCAGCTGAGGCATTAGCCGCTTCCCTGAAATCAGTGAGGCAGACAGAGACACCAGAGACGTGTTTGTGTTCTGAGCATGAAACGCTACAGATTCCTCCGGGGCATCCCTCATGTTGTAGGTAGTCACAATCAACTGGACATTCTTGGGATTTCCCTGCTGCAGTGTAAGGTCAAAGGTCAAGGGAGAACCCGCGTGTGGGCCCGCGCTCTCGTTTGGGTGCGACAGCCGCATGTGTGCTACCATCTTCTCAACGTCGTTGAAGGTCGCTCGGCAGTGTGGGCAAGAAAGACCGTGAATCAGCATGTGGTTGAGCAGCGTGTCGCTGGGCAGGTAGCGGTTACAGTAAAGACATTTGCTGGTAAAGTTGTGGATCTTCATGATGTAGTTGGCCACCGCCAGCACCTTCTCCGCTTTGTGCTCTTTCTCAAAATGAGAACTGTACACATTCTCCGGAAAAAGCTCGTTGCAGATGGTGCAGATCTTCCACTTCTGGGTGTACGACGTACCCAGGACCGAGGAGCCGCTCTTCTTGGCCATGACCGAGGCTACGGTCGTAGCGGCGGCCTGCACGCGCGTGCCCAACGAGTTGGACTTGAGCGATAAGGAACTGCTGATCATTCCCGCACCCTTCAGCCCTCCGCTTGAAAGAACCTGCTTCGCTGCCTGTGACTGCAGGGGAACAGAAACCTGGGAATTCCCTGCCAAGGTCACCCTCAGTTGCTGAGCGCCCATGGACAACGACTGAGCGCCTACACCCTTCAATCGCAGCGCCTCGTGCTTTAGCCCAGGCAGCAGACTTGAGTTGAAGCACGTCTTCGACGCGACATTTGTGTGGCTTGGATTCTGTGAGCTGGGAGACCTGGTGGTGGCCATCACTGCACCTTTAGGACCCATCCCAATGATGGTTTTATCTCCTTGCATTTTAAGGGGGGGCACAACTAAAGGTTTAGGACGGGGGACTATGACACTGGTGTGCCCAATCATGGCGGTTACCTGGTATCCAATTCTCTCGTGGTCCTCAATGACATGCTGAACGAGTGCTTCATATGTCTTTGGAACAAACAAACACTTCTTGCAGTGTATTTGGTTTCCAGCGATATTGTTCGTGTTATTAATTTGCGTTCCACAATTCTGAGCGTTTGCCTTCTCCCCTGGCTTCACGATGTAAGGCTGGGCCACTTGTTGGAAGTGTTCCCGATAAATGTGCTTCCGCACAACGTTGTACAAAGGATCCCTGTAAGTGCACTTCTTGCAGTAGTATACCGCCTGTTCCACACTATCACCAGTCCTTTTGAGCAGCCCGTCCTTCACCGTGAACCCACCAGCTCCCACCACCGCTCCACCAGAGCCTTGCCGCGCCACGTTATTTGGCATGTGGAAAAACTTGATGTGTGTTTCCAGAGTCTTTTTGTCGCCATTGTAAGTGCAGTACGGGCAGTTGAGCAGGATGTTGTTCTCAAAGTCCTCGCTGTGGACATTACGGAAGTGACTCTTGTACGCAGAGAAGTACTTTGATGAGAAGAGGCAGCCAGAGCAGCAGAAGGGCTTTGATCTGTAATCCTAGGGGTCAGAATCAGGGAGACGTGAGTGAGAACACATTTAATATGAAGAGAATAGTTCTTTGTTAGACTTCTACAGTAGGTTTGTTTACAGCCGATTTAGATATTGGACAGTTGATACTGCAAGAAACGAGTGTAAAACTGGACACACACCTGGGCTTTGGTATGTGAAGGTTCCCACATACACACATCTTCCCATGAAGTGTGCTTTATGTACACCTCTGGAGGAGTAAAGTCTTTATAGTCCTAAAAAAAAAAAAAAAATGACTGGTTAATTACACATTAATGAAGGCAATATCTCAAATGTTGATAAAATGTCATAAATATAATGCTGCCAAAAGTGCTTCAAAGAGACAGATCAAAGAGATATTCAGCGATATATGCCATCATGCTGGATATGAACATCCAGTTCTCAGGACATTCCTGCCTTTAAAGAATGTACCAAATTTTTCAGTTTGCTCCTTCAAATTTTAAGTCTTCTGTGTTTTACATATATTTTTCAGACCAACACTAGTCCTGTTTCTCTGTTACTGTGTTTCCATGAACTTCATGTTGACTGCTCCAGTCAGCAGCCAAATGCAAATTGATCAGATCAAAGTGTCCATGGAACTTTTAGTTTCCTAATTTGTGTTACAGTAATAAGGTATGAGGCTATTAACCCTCGAACATTAGTCACACTTAACAACGCCATCAACAAGAGATCACCTGAGGATGATGTTCTGATGTCTAATACTTGTTTAAATCCATGAACACAACACTAAAAATCCACCTTGTCTTGGCCTTTTTTCCCCCATATGAAAATAATAAATGTGTGAAATGTGTGTTAATATCCACCTTACAAGTCCTAATTCTAAATGCTGTGTTTTAGGGGAAAGTTGGGATGATTGCGCTGCTCAACGCTCTCAACAAACATTGGAACTGGACGTTCTACCATTCACCAACATTTCCAACACTACACTTCAGATGAGATCAGGAAAAAGATTTCCCACCGAAATGACCAAACCTGCTATTTACTCCTTTGACAATTTACAAAGGGACATGTTTTCAGAAATGTCACTGTTCTGCTGGCTGGGGTCGGATCATCACTCGTGCCTCAACAAAGCAACACTCTCCAGCAAGACACTAGTTTAACATGTTGCCTGTTCAGCACGGCTTTGTGCTCATGTTTCATGTTCACCTCACGCGATATGGCTGCAGGCGTCTTCACTTCTTGGGTGGCTACACTGAACTCTCATGGAACTGTACATGTCAGCTGTGCTCAGCTTTTTCCCTGAGGAGCACACGTCTTTGAGTGGTGGAAATGTATGTGGACCAGGAGAACATGCCACATCTCACAGAAACGGGACTGGAACTCAAAAGGTGGCACTGTGGAAACACCAGATTGTGCCCATATTTACCTCAAGGTGATCTCGACAAAACTCTAAGCCAATGTCCCCCAGGACCTTCTTGACATTTTTTCTGGCTTTCCGCAGGCTCACAATGTTATTGACCGGCAGCTGGAACATTCTGTCCACCTGAATAGAAAACACACATAAAGAATAGTGTCAACGAGGCATCCGTCAAACATGGTGCTTAGCATCTTTGTTCAAATGTGATTTTATCAGAGCAGTCGAAAGAAATTGATTATCAGATTGGAAACACAACTGTTTTCATTGTTTCCATGTAGGAAAACAATCGCAGACAGTACATTTGTCCAAAAGTGAAGTAAACAGCAGCAGTACATCAGAATTTGGAGCACTGTAAGGGATGCTCTGCTTTGTTCTTGCTGGCTCATGTGCTTGGAGGAAACACATGATACCAACTTTAGACAAAACAGCTCCTGTGAAAAGACACCCAGAAATGAACTTTTAAATTGTTACCAGGTTCAAAATCCTAGCATGACCCAAACTGCATTGCTGTCAAATAGGTTTTCATACCTTTCAACGGGCTTTATTTTCACTTTAATGTGTGAAGAACGATGGGAGAGTTTATATTAGCATAAGGCTGTGACATAATAAAAAGTGGGAAAACAGGTCTGCAAGTTTTCTGACTGCACTGTACACATATCTAATAAATATGATGAACAGTCATGTCAGGCACATTCCTAACATTTCTTTTGCATTACCACACTTGCTAGAAGAGGGCGATAACATATTAAGACACAGCACCAGACGTCCCAAAAGTAAAGTCAAGCATACTGATTGTCAATACTGACATGAACAATTAGAATGATTTTTTTAATATAGAAACCAGAAACATGTTAGTATTGCAACAGCATGATTATGTTTATATAATCACAAATATAAAATATTTATACATTAGTAGGATTTCTTTCATGAGCAAGATGGGTTTAAACCCCACTTATGGCTCAGAAGTATAGATTTTGACACAGACAGACACAATGGGTCCAAAGTGTTCCGGCACCATCAGCTCGTTATGAGTTACAGTCATCAAGTATTCCTTTAGAATTAGGAAAACCCAGAGGAAACGGCCGTTGAAATCAATTAAAATCAAGGCTTAATGGGTATCAAGGTGTGAGGTCAAAAGGTTACAATTATAGAAGAGGAGCCAAATTCCTGAGCAGCATAGTGTCCTGTGCACCTTGGTCCTCCTCGTGGAGTAAAAACAAGCTGGGTGAATTCTGCAGCATCAGTGCAGCACGTCTGTCTTCCCCAGTCTGCTTTCCTGAAGCCCCCCTCATGGGGATAATGCAATCAATTCCTGACTTGATCTGGATTCCACTGATCCACCTACAAGAGCAAAAAAAAAAAAAAAAGTCCTCTTTCCTAGTCTAGTCTTTTTCAATTCCTCACGTTACCTGTAGATGATGCTAAATTGGAGTGCCATCTCGTAAGCTTTCCCTATAGTCTGTCTGTCCCATTTTTCTCCCTGCTTAGCAATAGCATCTCAGAATGGCACCTCCTATTGAGTCAGCAGCGGGCTCTACAATATGTCTGCAGTGGCAGGGGAGGAAGAAGCAGAGAAGAGCGAGTGATGTTGGAAGGGGAGGGACAGAAGGAGCGGGGGAGATCGGCGAGGGGGAGGGGAAGTGCATGTATGAGTTGGGGAGCTGGGAGGAAGAGGAGGAAGTGTGAATGAGAGTGGGAGAGATGAGAGGGTGAGGGACGGAAGTGAGGGGGGAGGGTAGGCCAGGGCGGTGGGACAGACAAGAGCGGGGTGAGGAGGAAAGGGGGAGAGGAGGAGAGATGGAGAGAGGCTGTGGACAGGAAGAGCGGGCAAGGGGAAGGAGGAGGAGGAGGAGGAGGAGGAGGAGGACGACATGAGGACGGAGGAGGGAAGGAGGGGAGGGAAGGAAATGGGGGAGCGGTGAGAGCAGGCCACCGTGCTTAGGGGACTGTGTTGTGACAAGAAAATGGACCCCAACAAAACACACACACAGACACACACACACACACACACACACACACACTCAACCCCAGTCGCTTACGACCCAGCCTCCTTTCTCACTACTACTTTTCCAACTTTTGGATGTTTTCTCCAGAACAAACACAAACACACCCCGGCCGTAGCCGAGGCCTCAAGCGGCGCTTTGTCTGAACTCCCCCCGGCAGCAGAAGTTGTGGTGGACAGCGACCAGCCCTCCCAGTGGGGTGGGGGTCGCTGGGAGCACTGGGAGAGGTCAGACGTGCCACCTGTCCCGACGCACACCCCTCAACCCCCAGTCCCAGGGTCCCTGACCCGCTCCCCGAGCCGGAGAAGGCACAATCCCACCATTCCCCGTGGAAAACTTTCCCTTTAGAGCCGCCGGGAGGTGGGTTTGTCAGGGGAGATGTGACACACACACACACACACACACACACACACACACGGCCCTGACCCACGGACACACACACGGCCCTCCTGGCCCCCACACGGCCGGGGCAGGGGGCCCTGGGTGCGGGGGTGTCGTCCCGGTCCCGACGGGGACTTTAACGAGCCCAAGCTGTCAAAAACAACACGGCTGCCCCCGCGCCGAGCTAGCGCGCTAACGTAGCATCCCCCGACACGGACCCCTCGGAACCCGGGGCCGGGGTCCCTGGGGCCGGCCGCCGAGGCTGGGGGGGCACCGGGTCCTGTTCCACAGACACAGGCTGAGGGGGACCTGGGCCGAAGGGCCCGAACCGGGACCAGCTCCGTTAGCCTCCGCGGCTAGCCCGGTGGGCTTCCACGACACCCGCGACCACCTCACCTGCTCTCACATCCACGGCTCCAGCCTGGGGGGGGACGTCGGCCCGGGGGGGGCGGTCAGGAGGGCCTCCGGGCGCGCTGGTCCCCTGGAGGCGGCTGCGAGGGGCGCTGTGTGGGGGCAGAGCCCGGACCGGGAGCCTCCCGGCGGCTCCGCGGGTCTCAAAAGGGCTCCAAAAGACGGCTCTGCGGCTCGGCGCCGGCTCAGGCTGCGCGATGCTGCTCCCAGCGGGCGCGGGCGCGGGCACGGGTCCGGCGGTCGGCGCCTTCTAGCGGCTCGTCCACATCTGGAGCCGTCTGCCCATTCTCCTGTCAAACAATGCAGCCAGGAAACTGGCGGAGCCAAAATGGCGCCCGGCGCGGCGCCGGAAGTGACGTTGGGTCCCGCTAATCAACGGCGACGCTGAAGAGGGGGGGGGCCGCCGCGCCGGCCAGGTTGGCCACACCCTCGATTAGCCGGTTAATTAAGGGCGTTGGACGAAGGCGGCCTGCTGGAAGAGGCGACGGTGAAGCGTAAAGACCGGCCCGGCCCGGCTGTGGTTGAGAGACGGGGTAGTGCTGGCGGGGGCTGGCCGCCAGGGGGCGCTCTGCCGGGCCGGGGCCGGTCGGGTGTGCGCATGCGCCGTCCTCAGAGCTCTGCACCCATGGGGGCCGTGCTGGTCCAGAGGTGGAGGGAGGCCTTTGACCAGGGATGTCCACACTGTTCCACAAAGGGCCGTGAGGCTGCAGGTTTTGGCTCCAACCAGTCAAGCTGACCCAGTTTGAGCCGTGGGCTGTCTGAAGACGCAGGCGAACTGATCAGGTGAGTCCAGTCTGCAGCCACACGGCCCTTTGGGCAAGAGGTCGGACATCCCTGCCTTTGAACATCCAACTAAAATAACATCCAGATGCGTCCAGCGCCTGCTCACAACAGCTCTGGCTTTATTGGACGATGATCAAAGAATATGTATTTAAACAAAGACCTGCGACAGACCTGTTACATAACCCAAAGTTCGTGACTGTGCACATTTTGACACAATGTAACAGACGTAAAGGAATAAAAGTAACTCCTGCACAAGAAATTGACAAGTGACCGAAATTCAGAGGTAGAGGAATTTGAAAGAACATGGGCAACAATTCAATGTAGGCTCATTCTCCCATGTGTTGGGTTTATTTACCTGCTAGTGAACAGTGTCGCTTGGGTTTTTGAGCAGGAAATGTTAAAACATAATTACGTCTTTGTCAATGGTGCTGAATGAAAACAAATTAGGATTTATTAAAAAAAAAAAAAGTACTTGTAAAACTAATAAAAATAGTTAAACCTAATGTCTCAAAATAAGGGAAGCATTTATTTAAAGTTATTTGAAATGTAGTTTAGTCAAAATGGAGAAATATGTCCAATGTTAGATTAACCAAAACTATAAACTTTTGCATTGTTTGGCTGCCACAGTGGAACCTTTTCAGGAACAGGATGGATTTGTCATCATATCACAAAATTGCCAGAAGCAACAAGTGGAGCACCTCCTCTGGTGATTAAAATTGTAAAGACTGCAAACATAAAATAAGTAGGACAATTGAGAGTGAAAGGAAATACCAAAGGAAACAGAAGCGAGTATCACCAGTTCATGTTGTGGCAAAAAGTATGAGAAGTCCTTTTGCAAATGAAACAATCTCGGTTCCTCCGAGTTTGGATTCGCCATAAACTCGATCCACAAATGAAATCGGAACCTGTTGATGAAATAATGGGGCCTTGATTAATGAACTGCTGCTCACAGCATTTAAATTTCAAATGAACCGAATGCGACAGCAGCAAGTTTTCCATTCAATAATGGTTGTAATGCTGTCAGCAACAGCGAGACGTGAAGTTCATGAGCACTTACTTCTCCAATAGTGTATTTGAGTTGTCTGGCCCGAACAATCATCTCCATTTGGAAGACATAACCTTTGGACACGCACCGCTCAACCAGACACTCCAACACCTCCTTCTTATACAACCTGAGACGAGACAGGAGCGGGGCCGTGAGCCAAGCCAAACATCCTGGTGCTGCCTGGACAAACACCGCAGCGTTTACCTGAAGCTGCCGGTCAGATCTGAGGCGTTGGGTCTCAGCAAGGTCTGCGTCAAAAAGTTTGCCCCTCGGCTGAGGAGGAGAAGGCAACCGCGTGAAGACAAGACAGAAAGACAGCAGAGAGTCGCAGGAGGCCGGCATCAGCTTGTATCTACCTGATGAGTTTCCTGCGAAGATCCCAGCCGTAGACTCCCCCGCTGCCTCGGTAGCGAGTCCCAGACACAAGGTCATAATCGCCTTCCTTTTGTTTTCTGATCAAGAGGAGAATATGTGGTCTGTCACCGTCTTACAGCGCAGCGACGGCCGTTTAAGTGTGCCACAGATCAACTGAGAGAGTCACTGCGTTGGCATTACGACACATCACATCTCTCTCAACCTTCATCTAAACTGAACGGCCTCGCGCGAGAGTTAAAGGAAGAGTGGAACACGCAATTCAGGATCATCTGCATGTGTCCTTTCTCTTTCTCTTCTCCCTGGGGTCTGGCTGCAACAGTAAAACACGGCTACAGCGGGTCCAAAGCTTCTGGCTGAAAAGCAGCACAGCTAACCCTGACAGCTGAGATGGCACATCTAATGTATCAACATGTATGAGAAGCCTGAGCCCCAAACCAAGACCCTCTGAACACCAAATAAAGGCAGGGTAACACACTTGTCATCAAACCAATACTTCAGTGTAACATAATCTTTCATTTCTTTTGCAGCAATTAATATTACTTGTTTGAATATCATTTACTAACTAAAGGACTGTGATAAGACAAGAAAATAGCTACTTACCTAATAAATTCTGGTATAAATTTGGGCTGAAATTGACAAAGAATTTATTTAAAAACAACAAATGTTGAAAGCACACAAGCAAAGATGATTGACTGAAATAACTGAAGAATGTGAGAGCGTTAAAGAAGGTCTACTGACGTGATGGGAGAGATCCGCATCCATTATAAAGATGAAGTTTCCAGTCGCATGCTTTATGCCATGGAGGTACGCAGTTCCTTTAAAAGACAAAAACATTGCTGAGCTTCTCCCGGATGGTCAGTAAATCCAGATTAAACCCAGACTAGGAGTGAGACTTTTAACCTTACCCAGCCCCAGCTTTGTTGGTCTGGGCCGTAGAACCTGCAAAAGCAGCAAGCGATCAGCTTCTTACTCACCTGTGTGGTCAACCTGATCCTCCCTGACCACTATGAGACCAGTCACCCTGGCTCTGTAAAGGTAGTGCAGGTGTTTTACCAGTTTGTCCTCCCCGTAGATCCCCTGCAGCTGCTCGGCCACCTCCAGTGTCCCGTCGGGGCTTCCGTCGTCGATCACGACGATTTCATAGTTGTGTCCGCTGTTGAAATAAACACCAACACGCAGCTTTGTGAAGCCACTCCTGCAACCCCGCATCTCTAAAAGACAGAAAGACAGCTGTCCTGAAGCAAAGGGACCGACCTCTCGCTGAAGTATTTAACCAGGAGCCACACGATCAGAGGCAGGTTTTCTCTTTCGTTGTAGGTCGGTAAGAGCACCGTGTATTTGTCCTGCGGGCCTCTTTGTCCACTTCTGCGGCTGGTCATAATTCAGACTTTAATCAGGCTGTAATCCGTGTTAATCGGACTTTAATCAGACTTTACTCTCAGATGTGTCGGTGTGAGGACTGACGCCTTCAGCCTGAACACGCACCTCCGCTTGCTTTCAAAATAAAAGTGTATTTATAATAATAATTAATAATAATTATTATAATAATAATAATCACACCCGCGTCACCCTCGACGTGTAGCCGCCACACTCGCCACGTGTAAAATGTGTCAAGACGGTGTTATTGATGGAGGTGTTAGTAGCGCGTCCCCACACGTCTCCGTTAATGTTTCAGAAGTTTGAACAGGGATTTTATGCTGAAAGGAAAAGCGTCCCTCCGAGAACCGAATCCGGGTCGGCAGCGTCATCGACGTATTTCCGGAGGGTTGTTGACAACATGACGTCATCGAGCTTCACTCCAGGGAGCCTCGACGGGATTTTTATTAAAAATACACTTTTAGTTCAACAAAAACATCGGCCTGGCGGTGGAAACCACCCTCATTGTTCTGCATATCGTGTTTTTGAACAAAACCCAGGAAAAATAAAAAAAACAACCAACCTGAGTTTTTCATTCCCATTATAAACAGAAGGATATAATTCACCGGACATTTAATTAAAAAAAAGATTTACACAGTAGTCTGCAGCCTCCTGCCACTAGCAAAGGAAGGGCAGTAGGACAGTGAATCATATCCACTGTGTCAAATATATTCACAATTCAGAGGTGCGCTGTTTGTCCTGGTACGGTTATGATGAACTTGACCAAATAAAACACACAGGTGGATAATGTCCTTTAACATACAGCAGTGCCCTGGTCTAGACTCACCCTAACCCACAAACACAGCCAATACACTCTAATATTGTGCATCAGTTCACAAAGAACATCTTGTATAAAAAAGAGTATTACTTCATTTATTTATCTGCTTGTTTTTATGTCAAAGAACACAAGAAAACAGATCGATCCTTCCTGCTTTATCGTCTTCTGTGCCTGGTAAAGCCAGCGAAGGACCAACCACCTCCGTCGGTGCTGTTCCCGGTCCCTCTGGTGTCTCGTTCGTCCCCAAGGATCCCCGCTCCCCTCACGCCACCGCCAGCTCCTCGCTGCTTTGTCAACGTCCTCTTAGGTTTGGTAGCCATAATATGCATTTTCTTAATAAGAGAGCACACGCAAAATGGATTAGACCTACAAAATGTAGGGACAAGAGACTAGACACAGTGCTGTGTTTAGCCTTGTGTCAGCGCTCATGTTGTGAGTACTAACCTGTGTGAGCACTAACCTGTGTGAGCACTAACCTGTGTGAGCACTAACCTGTGTGAGTACTAACCTGTGTGAGGACTAATCTGTGTGAGCACTAACCTGTGTGAGCACTAACCTGTTTGATCACTAACCTGTGTGAGCACTAACCTGTGTGAGTACTAACCTGTGTGAGCACTAACCTGTGTGAGCACTAACCTGTGTGAGCACTAACCTGTGTGAGGACTAATCTGTGTGAGCACTAACCTGTGTGAGCACTAACCTGTTTGATCACTAACCTGTGTGAGCACTAACCTGTGTGAGTACTAACCTGTGTGAGCACTAACCTGTGTGAGCACTAACCTGTGTGAGCACTAACCTGTTTGAGCACTAACCTGTGTGAGTAGTAACCTGTGTGAGTAGTAACCTGTGTGAGCACTAACCTGTGTGAGCACTAACCTGTTTGATCACTAACCTGTGTGAGGACTAATCTGTGTGAGGACTAATCTGTGTGAGTAGTAACCTGTGTGAACACTAACCTGTTTGAGCACTAACCTGTGTGAATACTAATCTGTGTGAGTAGTAACCTGTGTGAGCACTAACCTGTTTGAGCACTAACCTGTGTGAGGACTAATCTGTGTGAGTACTAACCTGTGTGAGTAGTAACCTGTGTGAACACTAGCCTGTGTGAACACTAACCTGTGTGAACACTAACTTGTGTGAGGACTAACCTGTTTGAGCATTAACCTGTGTGAGTACTAACCTGTGTGAACACTAACTTGTGTGAGGACTAACCTGTGTGAGGACTAACTTGTGTGAGCACTAACCTGTGTGAGCACTAACCTGTTTGAGCACTAAACTGTGTGAACATTAAACTGTTTGAGCACTAACCTGTGTGAGCACTAACCTGTGTGAGCACTAACCGGTGTGAGGACTAACTTGTGTGAGCACTAACCTGTGTGAGCACTAACCTGTTTGAGCCCTAAACTGTGTGAACATTAAACTGTTTGAGCACTAACCTGTGTGAGCACTAACCAGTGTGAGGACTAACTTGTGTGAGTACTAACCTGTTTCCTGTGGAGCCCTCTCACAGCCTCTGCTGCTGTCACATATACCTGGTGGGCCCATCTCACCAGACTGGCCCTGGGGTCCGGGTAATCCTGGGAGTCCTGGCTTACCATCGTCTCCTTTGGAGCCCGGAATTCCCAGGATGGACTCACCTGCTGAACCTGCAGACACAGAGAAGCCATACCAGAGCTGCAGCCCTCTGTGGTGCTGGATGTGCATTTGGAGACATTGGTTTTAAAACAGACTGCTTATTTCCATCCATCACTTCCTTCCCCTTATTCCTCCACTGAAGGTTGTGGGGGGACTGGAGCCTATCCCAGCTCATTGGGTGAAGGCAAGGTACACCCTGGACTGGAACCAGTCAGTCACAGGGCTGACACATAGAGACACACAACCACTCACGCTCACACCTATAAACAATTTAGAGTATAGACAATTTAGAGTTCCCAATGAAACCGGAGTACTCAGAGAGAACCCACACAGAGAGAACATGGAGACTCCACAGAGAAAGTCCAGCCTCCATCCCAACTGGGATTTGAACCTTTCTTGCTGTGAGGTGACAGTGCTCACCACCACACCACCGTGCTGCCCAAATCCTTTATTTGTGGTTGATAATTATTTTAGCTCTCTCATTGGGCAGGGCATATAAGATCATTATTTGTTCCATAACCACAAGAAACCTTTCAATGAACTATGGAAAGGGAAGATCAAAGACTGGTGTTTTGATTTAAAGCACACCTCAACTATATGATCAGTTTTATAGCATCAGGGGACACATGAGAAGTTAGACTATGACTGTCCATGTAGAGTTTTGATGTACCTGGAAATCCTTTCATCCCTGTTGGACCCTGGACGTTCACTCCTGCTTCACCTTTTACGCCTGGTCCACCCCTCCCGCCTGTATACATGATAGCACGTCAAGTCTCAACCTTTGTGTTTTACACATGAAGAGAATGGATGCTTTCACTTCAACAAATTGTTTTCAAGTCTTGGGTGGAGACCCACCCTGTTCTCCAGGGTATCCAGGCCTGCCAGGTCTCCCCCTGGGGCCAACCTGTCCTGGTACGCCCCTGCTACCCGGTGGTCCTTTGGAGCCTGGAATACCGGGTTCCCCAGGCGGGGCCACTGGTTCCTCAATAGGAGCTGGTTTACGACTTATTTCATTGATTAATGTATCAAGTTTCAGCACTTCTTCTGTAAAGACATCATTTTAAACAAAGTAGAATCGGACTATCTTGAACATCTTGACCTTAGATATTTTTATTTAAATAATTGTTTTAATTACTTACTGTGAACAAGTTGTTCACAGGCCTGTGTGACCAGCTGATAGATCATGGCCATCGACTGTGGTTCTCCCTGTAAAACACGTGATACTTTATTGAAATTATTCTTAGACAAGACTAAAACTTGGACACTGTCATTGGTCTCTCAAGTTAAAGTTACAGCCCACCTTTTCTCCTCTTTCCCCTTTGAAACCAGGCAGACCCTGTGAAGCCAGACACACTATATGAAAACAAAGATACTCAATCCTCGTGCTCAGTCCTCCTGCCTGCTCTGAACCAGAAACTAGTCCTCGTAAACCTCTACCGTCTGTCAGACTATGCACCAGATGCTGCTATACAGCTACAATATTCTCTGCAACAGCAAAAGGTAAGAAGTAAGAAAAAAACAGCAAAACTATAAACACTATTTGACATGCTTGTATTTATTTCAGCTTAAGTCAGTATTGTCCTTCATTATAATATATAAACTTGTGCAAATATAATCATGTGTACATGTATGTGTGTTCTCACACACAAACTATTGTTAAAGTGTGAGACAAATAAATGACACAACTGTTTGCTGAGCACTATTTCTATTATTTCCAAAAATATGAAAAGAAAATTCCAAAATAGGACAAATATGTTAGAATGATGCTTACTGTAGGTCCCACCGGTCCAAGGGGGCCTCTCTCCCCTGTTGGCCCTGGGTGTCCAGGTATTCCTTGGAAACCCTGATTTTCCAAAGTAACAACCGTAAATTGTGGAAGTGGAGAGTGGGTATGGTGGTGTTGTATCAGGTGTGTTTCCTCTATTGATTTAGCTGTGTTTTGAACTACTGTGCAATTAGGTTTGGACCTGCGAGGTTGTATGTCCACAATGGAGCAGCTGCTCACTGTCAGAACTTCATTCAAACACACATTTAGGATGAACGTATTCCTGTCATGGGACCAGTGATCCCCAACCAGGGGTAGCGTTGGGATAATGTACATCCAAGATGATAAATAACTATCATACATCAAAGCTTACAGAAGAAACGTAATATGAGAGCGTCTGTTGTAGTTTTTAAACAATATCAGAAAATAAAATATCTGTCAAAGGTCTAAGGTGAAAATGTCTTTCTTTAGCCCATGATGAGCATCTCACCCTGGGTCCAGTCACACCAGGGGCCCCGATGTTGCCCTCCATCCCTCTGATACCCTGTGAGATATGTTCATTGGAGACAAGGACAATGAGAATGTGCGATCACGACTGTTTCATAATGGCTGGGTTACCAAAGATGACCTTCGGGCCTGGAACCCCCTCCTGTCCTTTTGGTCCTGGAGGTCCAGGTAAACCCTTCATAGGAGGACAACAACCAGCTTGGTCAGACTTGTCTCTTATATAAACTCTATTTTGAACCTTTTTTTTCCAGTTCTAACACACCCGGCCTCCGGGACGTCCAGGATCCCCCTTTTCTCCTCGAGCACCAGTTGGACCCTTGATTTAATCAGAAACAAGTCAGTTTCAGACTTTTCTGTGAGCGACCGGGCCTTTGGAGGCCAGACGACAGCGAGACGCTCACTGACCACTTTGCCCTGCAGGGCCATGCCTCTAGGCCCCATGTTACCCTGGGGTCCGGGCCCCCCCTGGAATCCTGATTGTCCTGGAGGCCCTACTTCACCCTGAAGAAAATACCAAACCAATTTTAGTGAAATTGCAATAATTTGGCCCAGAACAAAAAAAAACACATCACTGTGTGGGAGGAAAAAATATAAGAAGGTTAAAAATCTACAGATTATATGCATCTCAATTATAGAGGGTGTGTGTGTGCAGGTGTGTGTGTGTGTGTGTGTGTTTTGTTTGGGTTGATTTGACCCCTTTCTTGCATCACCCTTGTTGTCTTTAAATAACCTCTGGTTTACTTTCTTTCGTGTCTTGTTCGTGTTACTCTGAGCTGATAATCAAAGATCCTTTAGATCAGGCCACTGACCTTTTGGCCTTGATCTCCCTTCTCCCCTTTCTCTCCACGAGGACCCGGCTTCCCCTAAAAAAGAGAACAAAGAATAATTACACAGGCACATTACTTCATGTGGCATAATACATGTTAACAACATAATAAATCTTATGCACCACTTCCTGTTTCATTCTTAGTTTTTATTATTTGCTGTTTTGTGTTAAAAGTTGTTAAAGTGAGAACCTCTAAGGAGATAACTGCTCACGTGCTTCAGACTTTCAATCCAAATCTGTCTGCACCAAACGTTCCCTCTTCTATATGACTATTATCATTAAGAATATAAATCCATGATTATTGGTAAAGACCCAGAACAAAACGAGCCTCCACCACTAACTCTAACTGAACCTATTTGATCTCGTACATGTGATCCAGGGGACCCTGAAGCTCCAGGAACGTTGGAGGAACAAACGCAGGTGTAGGCTGGTGAGGGACAGCTCTCCTCATCTCTCTGCCACACACAAGAGTTATCACACAGCAACATCGGTCAGTCTGTGTTTTTAGGGAAGCATACAACAATAAAAAGGGAGTGAGCTGATGAACCAAAGTAAGAGAAGCAGACCACTTCAGGGAGGTCACAGCAGGTGTCTTCTGAAGCCCACGTGGTGTTACAGATGATCTCGAAGGACTGCAGGGCAAACTGTAAACACAGACAGACAGACAGACAGACAGACCACGTTCTCTCCTTTATGCCCAGGCCACCATTCAGACCAGCAGAAAAGATTAAGGCTCTTACTGGGGCAGAGCCGCTGTTGGGTCCTCTGGTCTTCACCAGCTTTCCCAGCATCTCAAAGCCGTCAGTAGGGAGGCTGCCGAGGGGACGGGCAGACCTCTCACCCACAGGCTGGCAGTCCACAGACAGGGACACACTCACCTGGCTGACAGACAGGTGGACCTGCAGCAGAGGAGCAGAGGACAAGGTGGATGAGGACAAGCTGAAGGAAGACAAGGTGGATGAGGAAAAGGTGGACAAGGACAAGCTGAAGGAGGACAAGATGGATGAGGATAAGCTGAAGGAGGACAAGATGGATGAGGACAAGCTTAATGAGGGCAAAGTGGATGAGGAGAAGACAGACGAGGACAAGGTGGATGAGGACAAGGTGGATGAGGACAAGCTGAATGAGGACAAGGTGGATGAGGACAAGCTGAAGGAGAACAAGCTGAAGGAGGACAAGCTGAAGGAGGACAAGATGGATGAGGACAAGCTGAAGGAGGACAAGATGGATGAGGACAAGCTGAAGGAGAACAAGCTGAAGGAGGACAAGCTGAAGGAGGACAAGATGGATGAGGACAAGCTGAAGGAGGACAAGATGGATGAGGACAAGCTGAAGGAGAACAAGCTGAAGGAGGACAAGCTTAATGAGGGCAAAGTGGATGAGGAGAAGACAGACGAGGACAAGGTGGATGAGGACAAGGTGGATGAGGACAAGCTGAATGAGGATAAGGTGGATGAGGACAAGCTGAATGAGGATAAGGTGGATGAGGACAAGGTGGACGAGGACAAGGACAACCTGACTAGTCCTTCCTGCGGGGAGGCCCAACACTCCTGCTCCTGGCCACCACCACCAGCGGTGGACCCAGGTCTTCACACATGGACATGTTGACATAATGTCTTCATATATCAACATGTCCTCGGGCCTTCAGGCGTCCTCCACGCCTGAAACACCTGCCCACGTTTGTCTGGAAGCTTCCAGACCGGAGGCCAATGGACCCAAAGCTCCTGAGCGTCGAGGGTTCTCGGTGTTCCTGCCACCACCTGACCGTCTCCTCGGTTGAGGTCAGCGGCTCTAGTCCTGCCGTCCTCAGGAGACGTTGGACTGTTTGACCTGCTGGAAGCTGTCAGCTGCTTCTGGAGTCCCACCAGTTGTCCTTGACCTATAGGACCCTGTCCAACCTCTTTGACAGTGGCTGGACAGAACAAGGCCCACCTGGACTCCCTGTCCCCCACCACCCTCAGGATGTGGACACGTCTCTTGGTGTCTTTGAAGACACTCCTAACAGGTTCTTAGCCAGCCTTTCCCATCTCATTCCTGATCGTCTTCCTTCCACAGCTCCAGCTCATCACCAGGAAGCTAATGTCTCTTTACCTGAGTGTCCAAAACATGGTGGACCAGGATGTCCTGGTGCCAAGAGCAGGTAGTCCCTCATGTTCAGCATGGCTGTGTGTCTACTGACTGCCCCCCCAGGCTCAGGTCAGGGCCCAACACCAGGCCTGGCTCCAGACTACTCTGACTATTGTCCTTTGTCTGGTCTCCCAGTACCAGTTTGAACTGGGAGGCCCTGCAGGATCAAACTGGTCCAACCAGCTCCGCCTGGACGGAGGAGGTTGGACCAACACCGAGAGTGGAGACGCAGAGAGTCGAGTAAAGGTCATTTAGACAACGTGTCTGAAGAACCAACTAACTGAAGGGTGGAGGAACGTTCTGAAGGAAGTGCAACTGTGACATCTGAGCTGTGGTCTCCTCAGCATCATACCACACGCAGCTCACAGCCTGTGGCCTCCAGGGTGTGTGACCGTCTGTTGTGTGTGTGTGTGTGTGTGTGTGTGTGTGTGTGTGTGTGTGTGTGGGGGGGGCAGCAGACGGGTCCACCTTGTGGAAGCTTCCGTAGAAGAGCCTGTGGACTTGAGTCTGGTCAAAGGTCAGCTCCTGGACCTCCCCCCTGTAGTCCAGGCTGAAGTACACCAAGTGTTTGTTCTCGGCTGTCGACAGAAGACAAAGAGCACACGGAGCACATTCATGGAGCGTCCTCGTGAGGTGCTGCGCACACGCCATCGCCCCGCCTCAGCCGGTAGCACCAGTAGACGTGAGAGCAGGTTCAACCCTCCTGTTGTCCTCGTCTTCTGTACACACCCCGTGTCCTCGTGGTCCAAATGACCCGTCTTCAGTAAACCCTCAATATCAGCAGCTTCATTGACTTTTAAACACCGAACAAACAACTTGTCCTTCACCACAAAGGTGTTAAACCTGAGTGTTCCCTCTTCACCTGTGTTTCTGGAGCTCCAGAAAAGGGGAACAAAAGCAAAAAGGAGTTTTGAATGCATTTGTAATCATCCCAATGACTCAGGTGCTTTCTTTTTTTTCTCCAATGAAGAATTTAAGACAACGAACAATAGAAAAATATGAAAAATAACATAACCCATCCAGTTAATTAGCACATGTAGGGTGGTATGCGGTAAGCTTCTGCAGATGTGTTTATTACACTTGCAGCACACACTGTGTGTTCTAGTCCTTCTTTTGAGGGCAGAACTGACACCCCTTCCTCTTACTCGCCCCAGCTGGTGGATTTTATTTTGGTTTTTAATGCAGTGGCGGGTCCTTCTGACCCGAGGACAACAGGAGGGTTAACGCAAAGATGGCAGACACGCACGTTTACACAACAAGATAACGGAGGTGGACCAGAAGGGGTCAAGACCCCTCCAGACCCAAGCCCACCTGTCAGCAGGTGAAGGTGGGCTTGGGCTTCAGCTATTCTTTAAACAGACGTGATGCCCGTCCTCACTGGGAGGGGCTAATAAAGGGGGGTTTCATGAGGAGCAGCCGTCCCGGGGGGTGTTACTCACGGTCCAGCGTTACTCCCATCTTGGGCTGGAAGTCGTTGTCGGTGAGCTGCCACAGAGCGAAGGGCTCCCTGGGGGTGCTCTGCAGCAGGCGGAAGCTGATGCTGATGGTGTGCTCAGCCGGGAAGCCTGCGGGGTGGACGTACCTGGGGACAGAGAGGGCGCGCTCAGGGGGGGTCTGCTGAGAGGTCTGAGGAGGGGGGCACATGAACTGACCGCGTGCTCTGGGTCAGCTGCGTGTCTCTGTACAGGCTGTAGACGGGGAGGCTGTTGAAGACAAACGGGTCGGCGGCCACGCCCTCCACCGACGAGTGAGCTCTCCGCGTCAACCCGAAGGCCTCCATCATGTCAAATCCTGAGGCGACACACACGGCAGCATTAGAGCGCACCTCTCCCTGGGGGAGCTTCTCCGTGCTCACCTCTGACGATGGTGCTTCTGATGGTGACCTCTGGACAGACTGCAGCGCACCAGTGGCACCATGAAAGCACAAAGACACGCGTCACCGCTAGGAACACCACATGGAACCCAAACCTGAATACATTTGTGTAAATGGGCTGTTTTTTCTGAGCCTTTCAGAAGGTTACGCTTGAAATAACCTCACCGTCTGTACTTTCATACAGAAAGTCAATTTTATCTGAAATGTCAGACTGAGTATGATGACACACATTATCTACAACATACACATCAACATTTACTCTCTGGTTGAGTGAATGTCACAAGAATATTAAAGCCAGTGCACTCGTTGTGGATTTAGAACCTAAACCCTCAACATTTCTAAACTTTAGATTAAAAAGAAAAAGTGGTGACCTAATGGGAATAAAAGTCTTTAATCACCTTCATTGTGAATAGGAAACCTGCGGGGATGGATGGGAATTCTGGCTGGAGTTGTGGCTGAAAATCAAATAAACATATAAACGCATTATAACACATTTAATCATCAATCGATCAAAAATAAAATCTTTCGTGCGTCAACCTGTCGGATGCAGAATGGAGACGGCAGCGCCCTCTGTTGGTCCCAGGAGAGAATGCACGCTGATGCGGTACAGACTCTCATGCTCCAGGTTCATGAAGCAGTGAGAGCTGCTGGAATTATCCACGGTGTGTGCCTTTAGCTGCTTGTCTGTACAGAACACACGCACACACACACACACACACACACACACACGCACAAACACGCACACACACGCACAAACATGCACAAATACACACACACAATAATGACTATAATAACAGCAGTCTTATCAGCTATCGGTTCTACAAAAGCAGTATTTTACCTTTGACAGATTGGATGACAAGGCGGTATCCATCAACAGCAGACAACGGCTTCCAGGACACACAGATACTGGAGTGGTCTGACTTCACCACGCTCACGCTGCTGACCCGCAGACTGGCTGCAGGAGGAACACACGTGCACGTGGATACTCAAAGCAGCGCAGCAGCGCCTCAATCATTCATGTCACAGAGATGAGCTCATCTAAAGAGGCTGGAACATCAACATAAGACTGAAAAAGTGATAAATATGAATATCTACGGTATAAATGGGGTCTCTACCATTTTTGTTATTATTGCATCTTTTTTATTAACTCAAGTCTTCAAACACGACGTAAATACACTTGATTTATGAGTGTGAGAACTGTCTTTAAATGATTTGAGTGAACCTTCTTTATTTTCTTACATCGTTTAAACTGCTACAAGAGTCATGATTGTGCCTGGGCAGATTTGGTCTGTTCTGCTCATGTGTACAAGCATTTGTGATTATGTGGTTACTTCATTTGATTGGAACACAGAGTGTATTTATGGTCATAAATGACTGTGACTCAACCGTTAATGGACCTCTGACTGAAGCTGGACAAGTTCTTTCTTTGATTTGCTGCTGTCTGTGCACACAGAAACATTTAATTGAAGAATATAGTTCAATATTCATTCTACATATTCAGTATTGCAGTTGAGATATAAAATAAGTTATTACAGGCATGTGGCTTTAAAGTGGTTTTGTTTACAGCTAACACCTAAAGGTTTCCTTCAACCTTGAGTGCAGAAGAGTGTGTAGTGTGTAGTGTGTAGTGTGTAGTGTGTAGAGTGTAGTGTGTAGTGTGTATCTGTTGGACTCACTGGTCTTTCCTTGGGCTGAAGCGCTGCCTCCTTCTTTGTTGCGGTATTCAGCGGTGACCACGATGCTGTAGTGTTTGTCCGGCTGTAAGGACTTCAGGACCACCTGCCTCTCGCTGCCTTGGACGAACACCTGCAGACGACCGCGTCGTCCAGATGAAGCCGTGACGCCGCGGCCAGCGGCGCTTCCCTCCCCCAGAGGTCACTCACCGTCCTGTCCTGCCTCTCACTGTCGCTCAGCTCCGTGTAAGACACGCGATAGTTGAGCACGTGAGCGTTGGGGGGGACCCAGCTGACCCGCAGGCTGACCGGGGTCTCCTGAGACACCTGCACACCTGAGGGGCCCCCGCCTGACACTGCAGAGAACACACACACACACACAAACACACACACAAACACATGCACACACATGCACACACACATAGACATGCACACACACACACACACACGTGCACACACACGCACGCATGCAAACAAACGCACGCACACATGCACAACCATGTACGCACACACACACGCGTGCACACACACACGCGTGCACCCACACACACATGCACATATGCACACACACACACACACACACACACACACACGAGGTTTGTCACTGAGTCATTTAAGTAGAGAGAGTGTACTAGTGTGTATTGTGTATGTATTGTGTGTATCTGTGGAGGAGGTCTACATTTACAATCAGACAAATTGTGATCACATTCAAAAGTTCTTCAGCTTCCTTCACCAGATGTTCCAGCTCTTGTTCTACCCTGTAGCGTATTTGCGGTGGTGTTGGTAGAGGAGTGCGGGCGTGGGCCGGTGACTCACTGGTGCTGTAGCGGATGGCCACCGCCTCGCTCTGGGCCCCGTCCCCGTACAGGGCCGACAGGGAGATCTGGTACTCGCTGTCGTCCTGCACCCCCCCCAGCACGGCCCTCTCGCTGGCGCCGTCCAGACTCAGCTGAAAAGGGCAGCACACGGGGACGGTCTTCAGGCGGTCGGTGGCGGGGGGCCGGTGGAGCTCACCTGTCTGAGGACGCCTCCGCTCAGGGAGATCCACTTGATGAGGTAAGACACCACGTCGGCGGCAGCGGGCTCCCAGCACACCGTGATGTCGCTGCCCGAGAAGTTCGTCACCCTCAGGTCCGAGGGCGAGGGCACCTTTACTGCAATGCAGGGCGAGGCGTGTTAGTCCAAAGGGGGGGTCACAGAAGAGAGAGAAGAAAGGAGGAGGTCCTGGGGGGTTACGTGTGCTGATGTTTCCGGTCAGCGCTGCAGATAGGCCTTGAGGGTAGTGAGACTGGACTGAAACCAGGTATCTAGAGAGAGAGGACAGGTTCTGCACCAGCACTGTGTTGAGTCCCGTCACCTCCACCTGGAAACACCACGTCTACGTCAGGGCACAGGTTCTGGGGGGCGTAAGCGAGTCATGCCCGAGGGTCACGCTGAGACAAACCAAACCAGCGACCCCCCCCACAAGTGAAGAGGGCGCAGAGCGAAGGGAGGCGCACCTGGTTGACGTCGCTGCCGTGGTTGGTGGTGTAGGTGATCCTGTGTCCGGGGACGTCCGCGTCTCCAGGAAGCCAGCTCACCCTCATCACACTGTGTGTGACCAGCGGAAAGTGAAGGCTGACTGGTGGTGGGAGGGGGGCTGTGGGGGGGGAGGCCACAACGTTCACACACGTCAGTCTCCTCAGACCACCTGCTGATGTCATGAGCCCATTAGAGCCCACATGAAGAGTGGTGCTCTACACGTGTCCCCAAGCTTTTATCATCGTGGACCAGTCAATGACGATTTTACTGTGGGTGGGGGTACACATAGATTGTTTATATTGCAAATCTAAATCTAAATCTGGGCCTTTTTCCTTTCAAAAAGAAACTTTCCACGTCTGTTTTTTACTCATTTTGATAGATTTTGGCCCTCAAGTGACCGAGATGTAACCGAGAGGATCCGGTCATTTTTCAAAATAAAACGCTGAGTTCTGTGTAAGGTACTGCTCACACATCCACGTCTGCTCTGGTTTTCATGTCTGGGGGAGGAGAGTGGTGCTCTTGGCTGTGAAGGAGCCTTACACGTGGTGCCGATGGCCGTCACAGGGTCGCTGGGGTCTTCATCATACAGAGCGTAGAGGGTGACAGAGTAGTCCGTCGCTGGCTGCAAACCCGACAGATCCATCACAGACTGGTCCCCACTTAACTTCTCCTGAAAAGGACACAAAGAAAGACCGACATTTCCTCTGTTTGAGCCTACATCAAAATAAAAATCACACTTTTAATTGATGTGGTCACCACATACACACTCTCTCTCACACACACACATCCAGCATCACATGACTGAGCCTTCCCTGACCTCCAGGGCGTCCTCGGGCTCCCCGTTGCTCAGTGCTGAGTACAGGAGCATGTACTGCGAGGCGCCTGCGGCTGCGTCCCAGCTCACCCGCAGGGTGCTGTAAGAGGAAGCAGTCACGTGGAGGTTGGTGGGGACGGCCAGCGGCACTAGAGGGAAACCAGAGAGGCTTATTGACTCCACACCTCAAGCTCTACACGCGCTCACACCTTTGGGAGACAGATCTCATGAATGCTGGTGGGATGAGTGAGGAGTCAAGGTCACCCGTCAGTTGTCTCAACCACAGACTTCACATGCACACCGCCAACAGCCACTGGTACCAGAGAAACCAGTGGGTACAGACCAGAGAAACCAGTGGGTACAGACCAGAGAAACCAGTGCGTACAGACCAGAGAAACCAGTAGGTACAGACCAGAGATACCAGTGGGCACAGTGGGTACAGACAAGACTGACAACATCTGGTTAGTCTCACGTGTGGTGAAGGATCCTCTGAGGGCCAGGCCCACACCGTCATCATAAAAGGGAAAGATGGACACGTGGTAGAGCGTCTGAGAGGAGAGGCCTTCCAGGAGCACGCTGGACTGGGACCCTGCCACAACCACCTAAGACAGAGAAGCACCTCCAGTCAGCAGCACCCACAATCCTCATCAGGAGCACTCACACGCCAGCACCAAGGTCCTCCATCACACCACCTGAGTGTGGACTCAGAACTCATACAGGGATCAGGCGGACCTTTCTCCATAAGTTTATAAGCGATGACTTCCTTCCTGACAGATACCCGTTGAATAAAACCAACCAAAAAAAACCAAACACATTTCCAATCCTGATACTGAAAAGGTTATTTCCTATGAAAAAAGCCAAGAAAAACCCATCATATTTAAATCATTGTACTATTGAACTATTATTAAATGTGACATTAATGGAAATATTTACAAAGTATATGAAAAATGAAGATAAAGCTGATCCACCATAAAACACAAGCTCGTGGGGCTCACTGGAATTTCCACTAATGTAAATTTTCAGCTTGAATTCCTTGAGCATGTATTTATTTCTGAAGCTTGTGGTAGCGGTAGAAGGCCTGACCTCCTGTGGAGTCTGGCTCTCTGTGCTGTGGTACACCACTCGGTACTGCAGCACCGGCTCAGCCGGGTTCAACCACTTGAGCCCAACTTCTCTGGAGCCCAAGTCGGAAAAGCGGAGGTCAGTAGGACTGGGATACAACAGAGCAGTGTCAGTCCTGGGTCCAGCCTCTGGAGAGGAAGCAACCAAAAAGACGAGGAACCCAGGAACCATTAAGATGTCTTCATTCAAAACACAACACGTGGACAAGCATGTTCCATTTAGCAGCGAACTGGATTGGTTTATCTTTGAGAAGGGAGCTTACGCTTGGACGAGCTGCGCTCCTCGATTCTCCCACACAGGATGTGCACCAGCCGGGACACCACTTTGCTGAGCAAAGGGAAATCACTGACATTGTACACGTTCAGGTCCACCGGCTCAGACGCCAACTGTCTGAGCTCAGCTTCATCTGCATTCTTTATACCTGCACAGGACACACCACCAGTTGTATTAGAGCTCAAAGGAGTCGGAGCGAAGGGAGGAGAGGGTGCAGCTCTGCCCCGAGACCTCTTGGCCGTGGTGGAAGAAGGCTCTCACCTACAGCAATGATCTCCACACCAGCAGCCTTCAGCTGGGCTGCTGCAGTAACGGCGTCGTCTTGAGATTTGCCATCCGTCAGTAACACCACAAAGGCCGCTGCTTCTGTCCTGGCCCCGGCCTCAGCCTGCATGTTCTCCTCCAGGACATGGAGGAGGGCCTGGCCTGGGAGAGGAACACATGTGACATGTGGCAGCGTGAGGCTGCAGCCACCAACGCGACGGGTTCCCACTGTGGCATAGCAACGTAGCATCTATTGTGACGACAGAAAAGGTCAGTTGTGGTCTCTTTATTTCAAAGGCTCATCTTGAGGTCCACCTTGAAATCTTTGGGTGAACTGTCCATGAGACCGACCTCTTCCTCATGCATATCAGATATTTTTACACCTCGACTACCAGATTGATCTTGTTAGTTTTCTCTATCAGTAACTCCATCATTAATGGATGGATGTTATCTTTTCCACTAACTCCCACTTGGGGTCGGTGGGAGGGTGCTGGAGCCTGTCCCAGCTTCATATGGGGGAAGGCAGGGTCCCTGGGCAAGTTCCCAGTTCATCACAGGACCCTTTTGATCATTGGGGGCTTGGGACATTACTCAAAGTTAATTGATGGTCCGATATGGGGATTGAAAATCATTGAGATTTATTATATTTCATGCTCTATTTAGGCTACACATCATCATCATCATCATCATCATCATCATCATCATCATGCCCTACTACTCCTTAGACGTACTGTCGCGGCTGAGGAGCCCTCATTATCTGTACCTGTGAAAGTGTTTCCTCCCTTATATTTGAAATTCCTCACGGCCTCCAGCAGTTGGTCTTTGGTCTTAAAGCTGTTGAGGTGCCATTCTGTGCGGGGGTCTCCACTGTACTGAGTCAGCCCTAAAACAGAAGCACACAACCAGCGTCTTTACTTTCATTAAGCAGGCATTCGGTAATGTTGTTGTTTTTAACAACAGCACACTTGAAAGTGCATCATATTGGTACAACTCTTTAAGGCTGAGCTGTATTTAAGGGCAAGTTTAAAACATTTGTCCTTAACTCAAGTGTCCAAAGGAAAAGAGTGGTTTCCCCGGTAACTTGCATTGTTCCTGCCTGACCACATCTCAGTCTAGTCCCTGTCTGGTTCCTGTCTGCCTGGCTCTCCTTCCTTTAGGTCTATTTATCCCAAGGAAGGGATCGGTTCAACCAGATCAACAACTACCACCACTAGTGCTGGTAACCTGCTACTGAGGGTGGAAGAAGAGGAGGATGAAGGCATGTCTGGAAACAGAGAGAGATGAGGAAAGAAAATGGTCTCCATCATTGGCTCTATGACAAGAAAAGCTAGAGAGCTGATGGGTATAGTGGGAAGGATCCTCTGTGTCGAGGAGACCAGAAGGAAAGGTAAGCCCTTACATTCAAATCCATTTCAGGATAGAAAATGGTTGCAAATACTTCCTTTCAGAAGAGATCAGAGGAACATAGGCTGACCAATGACATTAGAAGTTGGAGATTAACCATAAATATTGGTGGGTGAGGGTGTAGCCACACAGCATGTAGTGGTGGTGTATGAGGAAGGTGAGGAAGATGAAGAGTACAGGAGTACATACAGATGTTCACCATTTAACCTCCTCAGACCCAAGCTCTTTTCTGATGTACATTCTTAATATGTCTTTGCTATTTAGGATTAGATAAGTATAAAGACTGAGAAAATAACAATATTTTGAAACAAGTGGTTTTTGGGGACAATGATGTCCACATACAGGGACAATCAATCTAAATGTGTAATAATATAATGTTTATGGGTCCATGTATGTGGACATTTGGCCCCGTACTAAGAAGAATTAGCTTTTACATGATAGGTGACCCAAAATCTAATTTCCACATATGTGGACGCCAGGTCTGAGGAGGTTAACTGAAAACACACAGGCTCTCCAACAGCACACAAGTTAGTACCAAGCAGCTTTGTTGCAACAAAGAAATGGTCCCTTTATCATGAATGTCCTCACTTCCTGTGTTTATGTGTTCATGGTTGATGTCGTCCACCCCTGAGTCTCACCAATTTGTATTCTTTTTGGCCCGATGTGGAAAGGTGTCATGAGTCCCTCCAGGAAGTCTCTGACCCGTCTGAAGTTGGTGCGTCCAATGCTCCAGGAGCCGTCCACCAGGAACATGATGTCCGCTGCTGCACCACTGTCACATTCCAGAGGCTTCCTCGAAGACGGTCCTAAATAAAATGGGACAAAAGTTCAGACCTATGCACATCTGGAAACAGGGGATATGAATGATGCTAAAGCTGAGATGCATCGTGCACATGGACACACACACACACACACACACACACACACACACACACACACACACACACACACACACACACACTGCTCCGACTTGTGTCAACATGACAGGATGGAGGGGGGCCTGCGTCACTCTGAATGTGCGCCCTGAAATTAGCATGAACACACATGCCCTGCAGCCAGAGGGGGGGTGCCATTACCCTGGGTCTCTGCCCTCCTAAAATATGTCAGGACAGAAAACCAACACTTATGTTCTCCAGCCTCCAGGTCCTTCACACAAGATATCGGTCCATCTACTCTAGGTCCTGATGGAGTCCAGGAGTGGGGATACCTGCTGACTGGGTAGTGAAGTACGTCTTCCTGGCTCCCTTTTCCATGCTCTCTGCTTTCGAATGTTCCCTGTCTTGTTCTTTCTTCCTCTTCCTCTTCCCTCTGGTGGTCTTCCTTTGGGCTTTATACGAGGCCTGAGTGGTCGCTGGTGTCGTGGGGAGCTCTGGATGGTGCACACATTGACATGAGCAGGATGACATCATGCTTTGGTGTACAGAGCACCACAACCCTGTCTCTACATTTACATTTACATTTCAGGTTTGTCAGCAGTGATTCCACATTTTGACCCTTTTAGAGTGTAATTACGCAATATTTAACACATTTAGACCAAAGACACATAAGGACAGGTCTGACAGGTCTAAGGACAGGGTGTGTTTATTAGTGCACATCTCATCAGACAGAAAGTCACCTGTAGTAGCACCAAGAGTGGTGGTGCTGCTGGTGGTGGTGGTGGTGGTGGTCCTGGTGGTGGTGGTGGTGGTGGGGTCTGGATAAACAACTGTTGAAAAGCTCAGCAGAACATCTGCCACACCGTCCAGGTCTCCTGATCCGGACCCACCTGGTACAATCTTCTTCCTCCGCTCTTGGCTGCTGCTGCGTATCTGTTCTTCCTCCCACAAACCCTCCACTGGAAAAATCATGGATCACCAAATCATACTATATCTATCATCTACGTCCACTAACGTTTGAATGAAACGCCTGAATTGAAACGACTGGAATTTCATTGATTGTATATTTTTGAGAGCATTGACACAGACTTTCTCTGGACACATGGCAGCCTGGTGTCATGACGCTGTTGATCCAAAGGGAGTAAACATCGTTTACAAACTGTCATTACTGGTAAAAAAAAACCTCCTGTGTGTCACCTCAACATGCCCAAGTGACAACAATCAATATCTAAAAAAGCACAAAGAGAACAAAGACCTCCACCAAGCAACACTTGGAGAGAGAGAGAGATCTGAGATCCTTTGATGGAGGTTGTTCAGCTTCACAGTAACCCCGGGTTAACCAGTACCAGCAGGTTAGTACACACTGGATTCCGTATAGACACTACCAATACGAGCAGCCTATGCTATGTAACAGATGGCTGCTTTAAGATCAAAGATAGTAGTTACTAGTTGTCTTTGATGCACATTTTTGTTTTTCTGGAGCAAATGAATTGTTCCAACAGTTAAACATGGTTTTAGGCCTGTGGCTTTACCTTCTTGTTATGAAATGCTTAGAAAAAGAAATTGTGTCTTTTTTTAAGTCAGAGCTAAATTCTGATCTAGACCGTGTGTTCACTTACAGAAGGGGCGGAGTCCAGAGGACACATTAAACCATCACTCCCTAAACACCTTAGACCCAAAGGCCAAAGCACCTCTTATTGATTGATTATAGTTGAACACTGTTAACAGGCTACAGCCTCATGAACTCATCCAAAAAACAATTTCACCTCTTTCTTCTTTCTTCTTAACAGAATTCAAGATGTCAGCGTGAACAGCCCCATCTCTGCTCTGGTGTACCTCAGGGCCGTGTTCGTGTCCTTTCTACTCTTTCCACCGCCTCCACAGGAACCGTGTTTGTAAGTGTGTGACGCTGCCGTCCTCAGCCTGCCCAGTAAAGACTCACACACCCCTGTCCTTTAAACCAGCCGCCCTCCACTGGAGCGATGCTCACTCTGGCCAAGCAGCACGTCTCTCCTCCAGCCCCAGACTGACCCTGGATCAGTGTCAGGTGCCTGAGCTCCAGACCTCCCAGTGACCCCACTGATGTCGTATCAGTGGTTTCAGGGGGTCGGTGCTGGCTGAGCGACAGCAGCAGAGGGGCCCCACAGCTCCAACAACAGCAGTTGTGTCCACGTCCGTGTGGACGTGTCCCATCTGTCCGTGAGTCCGCCAGCTGAGCGGCACCCCCCCCCTTCCCCTGGGTCAGTGCCCCCCCTGAGGACGCAGGCCCCCATCTGCACCAGCGCCTGGGGGTCTGACTCCTACGGAATCTGTTCAAGGAAATGTGTTTCCTGTAGTGTTGAAGTCTTCAAAGTGTGCGCACACACAACGTGTTTCCCTCCCCCCGTGGTCTGTCAACATGTGAAGGTGTTACAACATAAGTTCACTTTTGTCTTGGAAACGAGCTCTGGGAGTGAGAGTGACTGAAGACAAGCAGCCGTCCAGCCCCAACACCTCCTCCCTGAGAGCAGCACCAGCAGAAGGCTCAGTAAGCACGCCCCCAGAGGTCCTGGGCTCAGAGAGGCCGTGCTCCTGCAGGTCTTACTTGTAAACTGACGCTTTGCCAAGAGTTTCTCCGTGGTCCCGTTGAGGACGAGGATCCGGAGGGCGTACTCCTGACTGGACTCCAGTCCTGCCACCGTGGCGCGGCCTCGTGTGGTGGTCAGCATGAGCTCGGGCTGTGGGACCGCTGGGCCAGAGGTGGATTCTGTTATTAGGTGATGAAGGGCTGGAGGAGACACGTCCACAGGTTGGACCTGACAGGGTCTCACCTGAGATGGGCCTCACGTGGACCTTGTACCCTTGGACAGGCCCATCAGCTTCTTTCCATTTAATCTGCAGCCTGTCCTCTGATAAGACCATGAGCTTGACCCGTCCTTCACACACGGGGAGGGGGGTTGGGGTGAGGAGAAGAGAGCAGAAAAACTCAGATTTCAGATTTTGCAGATTTGATACAAACAAGTTTCCACTTCTGAGGCTGAGCATTAAGCCCCTCCCCCTCCGCGCATCAATACGATTCAGCTCTTGTTTCAATCTGAAGTAGATCACTTCCAGCAGGGGCTTTCCAAAAAGTACTTTCTTTCATAGTTTCATCCTTCCATTCATGCGAGCAGCCCCCGCCGTCTGTCAAAGCGTGCTCTG